>ML804677.1:420398-451082 GCA_009831015.1 Picea engelmannii | reverse complement strand
TTATTCTTCCTTGCAGTTGCAGCTGCAACTGCAGCTCTCCACAAGACTTGTGCTCTGACTAGGTGTACAAATGAGCTAAAACGTCCTCTATTTATATTAATCTGTCTGGTGACTTTTCTGGCTGGGTCGACCTGACTTTCTGGTAATTATATTTTTTGTTTATCTTTTTCCTGTGGAGCCAACTTGTCTTTCTGGAAGATAATATTCTAATATTATTTATTCTATTAGGCCCACTTGTCTTCTAGGGTTTTCACACATCTGTTTAGGGTTTCCCTTGCTTCCAGAATATTCCATTCTAGTCAAAGGTTACATGTGGAGGTTAATACCTCCCGCAGCTACCGTAACATCAACAAGCGCTACCACATGGGGCAACATGGCCTCTTTGACCAACCAAGTGTTCTTTCAACCTTATGAATGCTCCCCCATTTATGTGTTTCTCGCAATATTTACAATAAATCTCCCTATCAACAACACCAGCATGGAGCCATGTAGGGTCTTTGGTCTTGGGGCCATGGTAAATGCAAAAAAATCTATAAATGAAGAAATGCAAACCCTACCTTTTTTTTTTGCAACCAAGCAGATATATTTCAAATCTCTAATTTTATGAGAAAAAAAGAGGGACAAATTTGGCATATACCTTTGAATGGGCACAAGAATCTAGTTAAGAACTCCAAGCTTGTAGACAACATATAGCCTCTGGATTTTTATGCCAAATCCACCGCAAACAGTGCGTGAGAAATGCCAAACAAGCTTTGATCATGACTCTTCGATGCAATTCCACAAACTCCAAATGCTCACAAAAGCTTAATGAGAGAGGTGTGATGCAAATGGGGGTGGGGCTTATATAACATTATTTTAAAGTTTTGGGGGGCGATTCAATTATGATTTAGGTTTTTTTCTTTTTTATTGTTCCAATGTTTTGTTGCGACTAGGTCGAGGTTAGTTTGTAACACAATTGATTGATCCACATTGAATTCATTAGTTCGATATGGAACCAATCACCAAACTGGTTCAAGGGCCAATTCATTGGTTCGATATGGAACCAATCACCAAACTGGTTCAAGGGCCAATCCATTGTATTCTAGGATCAAATTGGCCAGTGCTTATTCAATCGGTTTTTAGATCACTGGATTCATCTTTGATTTGCTCATCTGGAGAATGTCTTCCATTATCATCCTATGCATCAATCAAATGATAGTAATCACTATACCACTCATCTAATGAAGAAATATTGGAAGGAACATCCTCAGAAGAAACAACGACTAGCATGAGGCCAAATGAATTATCGATATCATTAGCCATAGTTATTTGTCCAGTCACCATAAGAGAGAGTGCTCGAAGAAATATGTAGAGAAGTAAAAACAGGCCCAACATCACACTGCGAAGGTGAGAGATCCACTAACACATGGCAGTAATCATCCAAAAGAGGACCAACATTGTAATGTGAGGAAGCACAATCCATGGAAACATGTCAAGAATCATCCGAAAAGCCATCTAAAAGGAGTAATGGAAGATATCTTGGCATACCATGAGGAGGCTTTCTATATTTAGCCACCTTGTAAGTGGTGGGATCATAAAGACAATAACCCTGAAGACCTTCATTGTAGCCAACCAGAGTAAAGCGTAAGTTTGAAGATGTTGATGTGTTTCACCTTCCATTAGGAGCATGGGCCCATGCACTAGATCCAATATTTATGAATGCGAAATAGAAGATATATTGCCATACCATTTCTCATAAGGAGTCATACCTATGACAACATGAGTAGGTGCTCTATTGATTATATGTGTTGCACAAACAACCACCTCTCCCTAGAATGAAAGCTTCATTTTCTTCGATTGAAGCATGCCATGAGCCATCTCCATGATAGCCCTATTCTTTTGTTTTGCTACTATGTTTTATTATGGAATGTAAGGAATGGTTCTTTGCCCAAAGATGCCCTGAGATATGAGAAATGATTAGAAATCAATGCTAATATATTCACCTCCACCATCGGTTCTGAGACACTTGATCTTCTTGTTGCTTTGATTTTTCACGAGAGATTTGAGTTCCCTAAATATTCCAAACACCTCATCCTTAAATTTAATGGTGTACACTCAAATAAAATAGGAAAAATCATCAATGAAGGTGAGGAAGTACTTTTCTCCCACAAGAGATGTAGCCATAGGCCCATAGATATCACTGCAAACCAACATAAGAGGCTCAGAAGCTCACCTTGCTTTGTCCTCAGGAAAGGACTCCCGATGATGCTTACCCATTACACACCCCTCACATACACCATTGGGTGGTGTTACCTCCCCAACTCGCACTTAATGATAAAAGCCCTAATCCACAAGGTGTAACCCAAGAAGGAACTACTAATACGATCACCATTATCACCTAAGAAACATATCCTCTCACTTTAGGTTGTCTCTTCTCCAACTCAATGAGGGTATCCCTAGCTGTTAGGATAACCAAAGCTATAACAATGAAGCTCAAAGGTGATGTGAAGAGATAGCTTGAACAAAACAATGTTGTTGTAGTATAGAAAAATAAAGTGATGGAAGGGATCAAGAGATTAGTGTCAATCCAACAAGGGCAAATGGAGTCAAGAGGCCAATCCATAAGGGTAATTCAATAAAGGGTTAAGACTACAAGGGATACATTATGCATGCCACAAGAACTTAACATTGCCAAACATTACCAAAACATCCATTTCTTTCTTATAGAGCTATTATTTGTTTTAGAAAGCGCAAAGATGCAACTTTCCAATTTGAGCTTCTTTGAGATGCTATAGAGGAGGTTGGGCCTACCAATGTTGTACACAGGTTGTGACAAATTCAACAATAGTGTGTAGATTAGTTGGATTATTGATTCAAAGTAAATACAAGCATATTTTTTGGACCCCTTGGTGTGTGCATGCACTCAACAATGCACTAAAAGGCGTTAAAAAAATTGGGTGACATCTGCGAGAAATGTGCAGATATTTATCTGCAACCACCACACCTCCTTAGCCATGTACAGGTCTCACTCGAGGAAGAAATTCCTCGAGCCCACAAAGACTAGATATGCTAGCTATTTTCTTTCATTGGAGGTACAATCGACATTGCAGGCCATGGTTGTGACTCCAGATTGGAGCAAGTGGACAGAATCCAAAGACAGATGAATGGAAGTGAGGATGGGGCAAAATCTTCATTCCTCTCTGTGCGTGAGGGTGGTTCCGTGCATTGAATCTAGACTCCAGAAGGTGCATTGAATATGCACACCAGCCTAGCCCTATGTAAACCTGGGTTTGATACGCTCCTAGATGTTGCGAAGCTCAAATCGCACATCATGAGCTCGCACAAACGGACGCCATCTGAAATAATTGAACTTTAGAAATGCAACGTCGAGGAGCATATCAGACATGGGTTTGGATGGGTTTGTGCGTATTAATTAAAAAACTACATGAAAAGGTGCATATCAGACATGGGTTTGCATAGGTCTCTGCCTGTAATTAAAAAACTACATGAAAAGCATGGTATGCACTGAGTCTTCTGAGCGCCAGCGGGATCCTTCACAAGGCCCAATTACACCACATATGGAAAGCTTTAGTTTCTTTTCAAGCATGTATCGTAAATAAATAATCCCAAGAAAACAGCAGAGGACAAGAACCCAATAAGGCAGTGGAATCCATGCGGACAGAAAAAATAACTAAAATTTAAAGAAAAAAGGGCGGAGGGGAAGAAAAACGATGAATGAACAGACCTGATGGCTCGTCGCCACGGGAATAGGAGCAAGATTGGGCTGACCTGGAATTACAGGAGCAAGCTTGGGCTGACCTGAAATTACAGGAGAAAGCTTGGGCTGAGCTGGAATTACTCCATTATTGTTAGTATTCACGAAATCCGATCTGACGCTCTGTTGGGCTCCGGCAGAAACAGATTGAGGAGGATGAGCATGAGAATGCACAGAAGGGTTAGAGGGTGTGGAGGGGGCCAAATTTGCGGGTGGAGGGCCAGGTGGAAGCGGAGGCGGAAGAGGAGGAGGCTGGGGTTGTGGGGGAACCGGCCTTTCGTACTGTGTCACATTCGTTTCAGGATTCCAATAATAAATATAACCTGTATTTCCATCCACCAGGACTCTCCATGGCTCTGGGAGGGTCGGATCATGAGGTGCATAGCGCGGCGCCGCTGCTGCTGCTGCCATCTTCGCGAATACGATACCCCCTCCGCTAAAATTTGCTAGGCCTTCCTGAGCTATTTCTGGCTACAATGACCCTGCAGCGTGCGATCGGAATCCTTTAGGTTTCCGGTTCGAAACCCACGGGAAGTGGTGAACAAAAATCTGGGAAATGGTGGACAAAAATCTAGGAAATCAATCAGAACACGGTTTAAATCCTTGCGGTTATGAAATTGAAGGGATCTCGCAAAGCAGATGAATGTTAAAGATGGGCGATGATTCGGAGGTACAGGGATGAATGTGAAAGATGGGCGGTGGCATACGAACCCTATCCCAATGGGTCAACCAACTTCGAACCCGCGACCTCAAGTCCACTTCGATATTCCACGTTAATGGAGGAGCCCAATGACACGCTGGTCTGACATCCTCGAGGGATTTTTATTTTATTAGATAATATACCGTGTTACGTTATAAAAAAATATACAAAAAGGAATGCATTGTGACATTTTAGTGAATTTGAACGAATTAAAACTATCATGGCGAATGGGAAAGCGAAATTATATAAAATGAGATGTGAGGCTGTTTTCTTTTGGGTGTCTCAATCTCTCAATGTTTTGGAGATTTTTTTATTTTATTTTTTCACCTTTTTTTCCTTATAATGGACGTTGTATTTTTAATTGAGTGTTATTGTCTTCTTGCTATTCATGGCCAGCTTCTTCTAAGTGTATGGGAATGATAGATGTAATGCAATATAAGGTGTGGATGTTTCTATTATTCATTCATTTGTGGTCTGTTATTTTAAAATTAAATCTTGTTGAATATAAGGTGTGGATGTTTCTATTATTTATCCATTTGTGGTATGTTATTTCAAAATTAAATCTTGTTCAATTTATATAGGAATCATACATGTAACCGTATATAAGATAGATGTTTCTTTGTATTTTAGAGGGCGTGTGTAACCATATTATCTAAGATAGATGTTTCTTTGTACTTTAGAGGGCGTGTGCAACCATATTATCTAAGATAGATGTTTCTTTGTACTTTAGAGGGCGTGTGCAACCATATTATCGATCTCTTTCTTATATATTATTTCAAAATCAATCCTTGCATTTTAACTACCCATTTTTTGTTACTCTTTTAAAGACAATCTTTACTTTGAAAAGTAGGTTAGGTTGTCATGGTCAATCTTGACTCTTAAATGTCTTCTAATGAGATATTATCATCATTTCTTGATTGCATATACAATAGCTCACATTTCTTTTTCATAATCAGAATTCACCAACTTTTTTCCCTTGAAATTTTTACTCTCAAAAGCTAATGGTCTCCCTTCTTGCATTAATATTGCTCCAAATCCTTGCCCGAGTGCATCACATTCCACTATGAAGGTTTTGCTAAAGTCGAGTGTTGTCAACTTCAATGTAGAGCTCATAACGTCCTTTAAGTTTGAGAATGCTAGGGTAAGCCTCTTCATTCCATGAAAATGAATTCTTCTTCGGGAGAGATATGAGTGGGGTTGTGATGCATGCATAATTCTTAGCAATTTTTCTATAATATCATGTAAGACCCAAAAATCCTCTAAGAGCCTTGATGCGCTAAGAAATGGGTCATTTTGTGATAGCTTGAATCTTTTTGAATATCAACCTTGACCCCTTCATGTGAAACAATATGACCTAAACACTCTACTTCTTGTTTCCCGATAACACATTTGGACATTTTTGCATACAATTGATTGTTCTTGAGTATTTGTAGGACTTTATCCACATGTTTAAGGTGTTCTTCCATGGTTTTCTATAGATAAGTATATCATCCAAGAAAACCAACACAAAAATTCTAAGATAAAGTCAGAAAAACTTGTTCATGAGGATTTGAAAAGTAGAAGGACCATCATTAGTTATTCTAGGAGTGCCTTCATCCCTCCATCTAATTTGATGATATTATGATTTAAGATCTAACTATGTAAACTAGGCTACCCCGTGAAGCTCATCAATATTTGGAATGGAGAATTTATCCTTGATGGTGATTTTATTCAAAACTTTGTAATCATGATGCATACTCAAAGAGATATCATTTCTCCTCTCCATCACTACCCGCGATTAAAAGGAACTATTGCTTAATCGAATAATGAGTGCATCCAACATGTCTTGTACCATTTTCTCAATCTCACTCTTTTGTTGATATGGATATCTATAAGGTCTTTTGGTAGGAGGTGTACTTCTAGATATGAGATGAGTTGATGTTCAAGATATCTAAATGGAGGTAGCCCTTGGGAATTTCTTGGAAGATTCTATCATGCTTTTCCAAGGTACAATTTCATCTTCCTACTTCACTTCCATGGAATAAAGTCTAATGATAACTCCACGACAATCCCTTTTAGGAGCTTTTACATTCTATGTGAGTTGATCATCTAAGAGGGTGGAAATTTTAACCCATCGAGTTTATATTAAATTCCCTCTAATTTGAATCTCATGAATAATTCATTAGAGTTTGCAGAAACTATACCCAAATTTCTTATCCATTAAATCCCTAGAAACACATCTACTTCTCCAATAGGAATGGTACATTGGGCTTGATAAGTTATAGTCTCTCGTACTAAGTTTGATGTTATGGGATTTTCCTCCACAATCAATACTTTCCCCATTAGTAACCAATACTTGAAAATTTTTCTCTATGTATGCAAAACAATTGAAGCACTCTGCCAATCTTTTATCAATGAAAGTATGGGTACTACGTGTATCAACAAGTACTATCACTTTTTGCTTCTTCATGTATCATGTGATTTTTTAGGGTTTGAGGCAGTGATGCACCTATCAATGCATGAACTTATATTTCACACTTGGTATCATGATATATGTTGTGCAAAAATTTTACATCTATTTCTTGCCCTTTTGGGTTCAAAATTTCTTCCTCACTCATTTGTGGGGGTGCCTCTATTACTCCTCTTCATTATTTTTCAATGTGAACAGTGTTGTTTATTGACATTTATACCCCTTGGACCATTTTCTATTACAACCAGAACATAGTCTTTTTGCTCATCTTTTGTCTATTTCCTTTTGTGTTATTAGGGTGGGTTGGGGTGTTGTTGCCTTTTGATGAATGAATCTATCTCTACTCTGTACATATATTCCCATGATAGAATTGCATGTAGCTATATTTTTGTCTTGAATGTGACAAGTAAATTGCATGGTTTCGTCAACATATCTTGGAATTTTTAGCAAAAGCTCATGTTATTGTCTTTTTTTGTACACCTGTGTAGCTTCCAATAGATGTTGATCACTCATGTTATCCACCCTTAAATTTGATCTAGATTGTATAGAGAATGAAATGAAGATAAGAATATAGACGAAATCACACAAAGTTATTGCAAAGAGGGTAGTAATATAGTGAAACCCAAATTCTATTCATGGATGAAGCCATAAAAGACTACAATATGCAAAGCAATACAAAGTGGCTAGAATGGTGGTAGCATGTCTCTTATGAGAGATGTGTCGACTATTCTCATTTGCCAAAAGACCACTGTGGTAGGGAAAAACTACCTTTAAACATAAAGTATAAAACCATGAAGATTCAAAACCCCAACCCTAGGAGATGAGGTGGTAAAAATAATGTGGGCCTCGAAGAGCCTAGTTGATATGTCAACTTCTCGAGGCCATAACTTTTGCATACAAAGTCAGTTTTGGGCATTGCTTGGACCGTTGCAAAGCTTTTCCATTCTCTATGTGGAAATGCCTAAAAAATACAATGGAAGTTCAAGACCTACAAAATTGTAGTAGAACTACCAAGATATAGAACCATTTTGAGTTAGTGGAAGAGGTAAGTGGCCATTAATACCCACCTATATCAAAATTATAATCCTCAATAGACCATGAGTGCTTGGTTCTTGTTAATTGACTAATTAATCTTGTTCCTAAACTTTACCATATTGTGCTTCTAGGTCCCTAAAAAATAAATCTTGTGTATAATTATAAAAAAGAGAGGGCCTTTTAACTACTCATTGATACCATTGATATGGTTTTGTCTCCAAGTACATAGTTGCTATGGGAATCATTTGCTTATCATTTTGTAATATTATGCAATTCAAAGTGTTCTCTATTTGATTCACCCATATAAAGGCATATGCTTCATCAAACTTTCTTAATTCAACCTTGGGAAAGTGGATGCCCTTGAGAATGCATTCATGATTAGCTCCAATATCAGAGTTAAACTCTTGTCAAATGTGATTAGGTGGGATATTATTCAAACTTTTTTCTCAGGATCTTCTTGTATTGCATTATCTCTTTTGGGGCATATATTTTCTAAGGCTTCCATAAGTCTAGATTCCATGGATTTACTTAATAGTTCCACCTTAATTTGCATACTATCCTTCAAATAGTCAAATTCCTCTTGGTCGATTTCTTGAAAACATTAAATATCAACCATTTTCAACATTATATCCTCCATGTCTGTCAGTCCACTCTCCAATTTGGACACATGGTTATCTAAGTCTTTGTTTTCTTCACAGGTCATGGATGAGCCCTCTAGAGGTTTACTTGGAGTATAATTTTTTGCACTAGCCATTGCCATGTGGGTCAAATATATTATTTACCCACAATTCTCATCTATTTTATCTATACAACCCCTCTGAATTTGCTTGATGTACTCATTGGCATTATAGAATGACTCATATACTATGTGCTCCTCTGCCATAGAGCCTTCTAGTTTTTCCCTTTGTCGAACAAACCCCTTCAATTTTTCCATGTACCTCTCTAAAAAGAACATTCAAGGACATGGGAGCACCCCTTGTTGGTGTTTTATAATTATCAACTCTTGATAGTTATTGCCTTATTATTAATAACAAGATCCACTTTCATAGAACAGTTATCGTAGAATAACTATACACTAAAAATCTCAACTATAACAATGTAGCAGAAATAAAAAGATCTAGAGATATTAACCATGCACATTAGACACAATAACACAGGATTTTATTCTAGGAGACCCAAACTTGGGAGAAAACCCGACAACCTTTCTCTAGAAGAATTCAATCCAAGATATTACCAGTGAATCACCATCAATAGCCAAACTATCATACAGAGAAGATCCTCCCCAAGGCTAGCATCTCTAAGACCTGTTGCCTCAATAAGATGACCCAAAATAACCAAGCAAGAGCTTCTCCAAGTGTGGCGCACCTTCCAAGATACCAGAAATAACAAAATTACCAAAAACTACAGCTACAACTGCTTTGTGCGCACTGCAGAAGAAGTTGTCTGACTGTCCAAATGAAATGAGCCAATCCAATATTTATACTAATCTGGGTGCCAGTCTGGGGACAACTTCTTATTTTTGGGTCTTCAATTTCTTTATTATTTTCCTGTGGGACAGACTTCTCTTCCTCGGTCTTCAAATTCTTCCTGGGGCTTCTGTAATGGTCTAAATGGGTATTCTTGTACTTTCTTGTGGAGAATGGTTGCCCGAAGTTGCAAATCTCCAACACTCCCTCTCAACGAGGGAGGCATTCTCCATACTTGGATTTCTCATGTCATAGAAAGGTTGTCTTCATGAGCCATGTTGATGTGCCATCTTCGCACATGCATTCCATTCCGAAATATGCATGTGATAACATCTCAAGTCCATCCACTCCTTGTCGAGAGAATGATTATACCTAAGCCATTCACCACTAGCGAAGCCTTGTGAGTGAAAGAATCATTACCCTTGCTCATATTAGCACTAGCATATCCCCGTGCATGACCAATCTGGGATAATTTTTTCCCGACGCTTATCTGGGCCACTCACCACTAGCAAAGCCCCGTGGATGAATGAATCATCACCCTTGGTCATATCAACACTAGCATAGCCCCGTGCATGACCAATATGGGATAATGTGTACCCGAAGTTATGGGCCATTCACTACTAGCAAAGCCCCGTAAATGAATGAATCATTCTCCCTTGGTCATATTAGCATGGCTAATCCTATGTATCATCCTCCTCAGCCAAATCAACATGGCCACTCTAGGAGGATATCCACAATCTGCTCATCTATGGATAAGTACGGGAGCTTCACTGCTCCCTTTTATACCATGTCTCAAATGAAGTCCTACAAGAAGCTTATGAAGTTTCACCACTTCATGACTTGCAACACTGGTTGTGACATACTCTGTCTCTGTTTTACCGAGTGCTACAGAAGCCTTGTACCGAGTGCTACAGAAGCCTGCTTCCAGCTTATCCCAAAAATTGTAATTGATTCCAAGCTAAAGAAACACCTCGAGGTGCTCAATTTGTCTACTACACTCCTTGATCAATCAGGATCTGTATATCTCTGCAGCCTCGCTTCATCACCTGAGACAAATCATATCCAATTATACCATGCTTCGTTGCCACCCACTAGAATTGCCTTGGCTTCAACCAAATACTGGCTGAAGGTGCTCACTACAAAGCAAATATCTAGCCTGACATTAACTAGGTACATCAAGGATCCAATCAATTGCATGTACATCATGGGATCCACCAAATCTGAATCTGAAGTAGAATCACTCAACTTCTTCAGATTTGTCATCATAGGTGTAATAATGGACTTGCAGTCCATCATATCGAATCTCATCATTATACCATGAATGAGGAAGATCCCATCTGATCTCATCACACCTATAATCCCAAGAGTACATCTAGCTAGGATCCTCCATTTCAAACTCCGAGTCCAACTCCCTTTGTCACTGGAGTAAGTCTTGTTGTCTAGTTTGCCTCACTTGTTTCTCCCTCTGTGACTGAGACAAAATCCATACCCAGTCCTCCTATCTGGTTGCTTCCTATGTCACTGTAGAAAGATCACATCTCCTAGAATCCTCTTGCCTCTGAAGCTTTTGTCTGGCCTCCTCAACTCATGACACATGTCTGTCAGTCCTGGGAGATGTCTCTCTCCCACTTGGATATAGGGGGGGGACTCCCTTTGAATAATCGTCTCTCTCTTGAGCCAATTGATTCTCTCTGATATCATGCTCACTCTGAGTATGTACATTCTTGATCAAAACTAAGATCATCAAGTATCCATCAATCCTGGAGTACCACGCTCCCTCTAAAACATGACTCCCTCTGAGTCTATACAATCTTTGGAGCCATCTTCTCCCTTTGGATCTTATGAAGTCTGATTTCCAATGAACTGTCATGGGAGGCTACTCCTTCCTACTAGATCTCGAGGGATGACTCCCTCTAAAGTCTAGCTTCCTTTGGTACTAGGTGGGGTCGTCTACCTCACCACTGGTGTAGCCACCCGGTCCTCCTCATCAATCTCCATGTGGAACACTCTGTATCCCACAAAAGCATCCTTCTTTTCTGAAGGTTCTAACTTTTTCTTCTTCGCCTTCGGTATATGGATGTATATCGTCATGTATACAACTCCATGTCTGGATAGCCTGCTCCATGTCTCAAACTAGAGACCATCTAATATGTTGCCTCTTGCAACTGTCACTATAGCCCCCTCTCAGAGCTATCACCTATGACCTGCCTGAAACAAGCGCAATAACAAAAATAGCAGACAAGAACAATATTCTTATGATAAGGAAATAAGAACAAGAATAAAAAAATGGGAAACAAGAACAACACTTTTCTAGTGTTGTTACCAATCATTCCTCTGTGGTAACCTGCCCGGAACAAAACAAGAACAAAAGACAAGAGCAACACTTTTCCAGTGTTGTGACCTCCATAGTAACCTGCCCAAGACAAAGACAATAACCAAGAACATCTCCTAGAGAAGATCAATTATATCTTGCAAACAAGTGCATCATTAGTACTAAAAAATGAGCATTTACATAATGATTATTGTACTAACATTATTCAAGTGTCACTAAACATTTGATAGCAAAAAGTACTCAGCAATAATAGAACTCTAAACACCGTTGTCCTAGTTACAATATTTATTTAAGATGCAGTAATATAAAAATATCAAACCTGATATGCAAACCTAGAGTCTGGATTACTAGGGAGGGTGCATTATTCCTCTAAATGCACTATATCTAGGATCCCTTTGTCACTGCTTGGACAAATGTCTTTTTTCCAAGTGTACATATCCTGCAAACACCCTCATGATATAACTTATATACAAGTGTGTACCGCTGAAATTTGTAGCACCATCCAACTTGTGTTCTAATCTCAAGGTTTTCACAACTGACAACTGACAACTGCAACCGACAACTACAACTACAATTGCAACTGCAACTGGAAACGACGACTAAAACTGCAACTACAATTGTAACTGGAAACTACAAATAACAACTGTAATGAGAAATCTCAACTTTCACCAAGTTGTAATCTAAGACCACCAAGAGGTGTGTTAGGCTAGGGAAAGTTGATCTATGGAAAAATTAAACTCAACATCCTCCAATAAGTTGCTCAACGAACTTGACAAGTTCAGGTCTATGCAGCGGCAAACATAAATTGTACAATGGAAATATTACAACTAGCTCTGATACCATGTTGGTGTTTTATAATTATTAGCTCTTGATAGTTATTGTCTTATGATTAATAACAAGATTCACTTTCATACAACAATTATCATAGAATAACTATACACTTAAAATATGAACTATAACAATGCAGCGAAAATAACAAGATCTGGAAATATTAACCATGCACAGTAGACATAAGAGCACAACACAAGAACACAAGAGTTTATCCTGGGAAACCCAAACTCAGGAGAAAACCCAACAACCTTTCTCTAGAAGAATTCAGTCCAAGATATTACCAGTATATCACCATCAATAGCCAAAATACCATATAGAGAAGATACTCCCCAAGGCTAGCGTCTCCAAGACCTAGTGCCTCAATAAGATGACCCAAAATAACCAAGCAAGAGCTTCTCTGAGTGTGGCGCACCCTCCAAGATACCAGAAAACCAGAAATAACGAAATTACCAAAAACTACAGCTACAACTGCCTTCTATGCACTACAAAAGGAGTTGTCTGACTGTCCAAATGAAATGAGACAGTCATGTATTTATACTAATCTTAGCGCCAGTCTGGGGCCGACTTCTTATTTTTGGGTCTTCAATTTCTTTATTATTTTCCTGTGGGGATGACTTCTCTTCCTGGGTCTTCAACTTCATCCTGGGAATTTTGTAATGGTGTAGATGAGTCTTCTTGTACTTTCTTCTGGAGAATGACTTCCTAAAGTTGCAAATCTCCAACACCCTTGCTATTTCAACCTCATCGGGTAGGTGAATTAGAAGATGCAATTGCAAGTCCACAAAACTCGTTGGCAGTTCCTTCTCAAACATACAAACAATCTCAGCTATCTCTCGACGCCACCGTGGAATGCTAGCCATATGAATCTCCCTTGATGTGATCCAATGTACAAATGCAGATAATTTCAACATGGCATGTCACAGGTCCTAGGGGAAGTCATGGTTTACACAATCACTGATATGAAACCGTGGTGACATTGATACCAAACTTGACTTGGTCTAGGCCACTCAATGAAGGTCAGATTTACAATTGTGAATCTATTGAACTTGATTGCATCAAAGGTGAAAATATGTGCTTATGAAGACTTGAATCCAAATTGAATATTAACTTGGTGGATGTGTTAGTCTTGTAATACAATAGTTAATGCACTTAGTGAACATAATTGCAGAAATAAAATATGCATAAGAAAACACGAGACAAGAGATCATCGAGTTGTTAACAGAGTTCACCAGAACTTTCCGGCTACGTCTCCAGATCCGCTTGGAATATGAATCACTCGATTATCCTTCCTTTGAAAGGGATCAAACCCGGAGCAACCTTCTCTCACACAAAAGAGAACTTAAGGCTCTCACATAAGTGACATTTCTTCAGACACCAGAAGGACTACATTTGAGCTCTCTCCACCAAGGGATGATACATAAAGGATTCATCCAAAGATGAAACCTAGAGTTTTCATAAGGAGTTTATATAGTTTTCCTTAACTCCATAACTCAAGGAGATAAGATCCACAAATTTAGGATCTAATAACAACTCCACAAATTTAGGATCTAATAACAACTCAAGGACAAAAATGAGAAAGAATCTCAACCAAGTCATGAGACCCTTAACTTCCTCCTTGAGACTAAGAAACCAGTTGTGATAAAGTGAGGAAGAGTCCAAACCAACTCATGAGACCCTTAACTTCCTCCTTGAGACTAGGAAACTAATTTCCACTTAAAATTAGGAAATTAATTTGTGAGTTGGATTCTCTCACAAAACTAATTTCTCATTTTTACAATTAAATGAATAATACGTGAGATTCTCAAACTCACTTCAAGCATTAATCATTTTTCCAATGTGCATGAATAATACACGAGTTTCTCACTCACTTAAAGTATTAACCAATTTTCTTTTACATTTTAAATAAATCATTCACGAGTATTAATTATTCTTTTCCACCTACCATCAATTAGTATTTTAATGATCTTATCCATGGTGTGCAAAGTAATTATTCCTTGTGTGGAGATCATCCTCGATCAATCATGCACAAGCAAAGGATAATGACACTACAAAATAGACACACACATCATTAATTTCCATAGAATTGTGAGTGCATAGGATATTTTTACCGACGCCATTATAAAAGAAGAATCATGTATTCAACATACATATCGTTAGAAGGTTCAGATGGTCATGTGATTTCAACCTCGACAAATTCCCTGCCATAGTGAAGCAACGTCGCAAAGTCGACCCATATAAAGAAGGTGCCTTCACACCTAATATTATATCCTTCACCATAGAAAGGTCATTTTTCTTCAAAATCCATGGGACATCACCTTCTTTAGAAGACCAAGAGGGACTAGCCTCTCCTATGGTTTCTTTTCATGACCAATGTCTCTTTTTAGTATTTAAAGCAATAAAATCTCTCCTAAAAGCCAATGTGTCACTTTTATTCGATGATAAGTGCCTCCATAAAGAAGATGAAACATTTTTTAATATATGCATGGGATCTAGTAAGTGACCAATCTTAAGATGCTCCCAATATGGAAGCTCATAAAATACAGATTTCCTTTTCATCCGAATGGGCATTTTCTCAACATAGGTGTCAAAAAATCTAGGATCATCAAACATAGGTTCCCCATTTGAATCAAACAATTCTTCCATTTCCTTCTCCTTCTCTGTGTCCTATGCCCTAATCCAATCTGTCGATGTCATTATTTTAGGTCTCTAGGTTCTCTCTAGTTTACCATTTAAAGTAGATGCAACTCTTCTATAAGGGTGGTCTTATGGGAGGAATACCCTCAAACAATCGTACACTAGCTTTTGTAGGTGGTTGGAACACCTAGCCTTTATAGAAGGTTCACAACATTTACATCCATGATACCCTTTTGTTACAAGACCTGCGATGTTATTGTATACAGATCATGTTAGTGTCAAAAATATAGTTGCACCAAATGAAGTGTGCCAAATAACACTACAAATATAAACAAATCAATCAACATGCTTACCAGAGTAAACTCCTAGTCCTGGATAATTGTGCATGGTGTACACACATATGCCATACAACGTAAAAGACCTCTCCATTGGGATGGGTCTTGATACATCATATACATGTATCCCTTCCCATAATTGTTTAAATTCATCGATCAGTGGTTGGAGGTAGACATCCATTCTCTTCACTTGTCTTCTACCCGAGACTATAAGAGCCAACATAAGATGTTCATTCTTCACGGACGACCATGGGGGGGTATTGTTATTGATCACTACCGCTGGCCAAACATAATAGTTGGTGTTTTAGAGGGAATATAGGTTAACTTCATCCATATATGTGCTCAATCACAGGCTCCGTACTTCATCCTTGAATTTATCGGGCCATGTATCCTCTATATGCTTCATGTCTATTGAATTTGTTGGGATTCACATAACCCTTGGCTCACTTCTATGTGAGACATGCCACCCATGTAACATGGATAATTGTTTGCTACGAAAGAGCCTTTGAATCCTTGGAATTATAGGCATGTGCCTCAATATCTTATGAGGAGAGCCATGTGCCTTGCCCTTTTATTTATTTATTTATGGTACCTGGCATGCCCACATTCTTGACATATCGCTTTGTACGCATATCCATTTCTATATAGAATACAACCATTCAAACATGCATGGTATGATATGTACTCAACACCCAACATTTTCAACAGTTGTTTTGCCTCTGCGTAGTTATCGGGCAAGACATTATCACTCAAAAGTACCTTATCTTTGAGTAACCTGCAATTACTGGGAAATAGAAATGTACATTGTCATTAGGCATGAATAAAATCCACCATTTTCTTCCTTCATTGTGTGACAAAATTCCTTAAAAAATTAGGGACTTAATGGTTAGTTACCTCAAAAGTGTCGAGAAACATGCATTTGACATACCCTACATTGCTTTCAAGTTGTACAATAACATTGTTGTCCCTAGCTTGGTAGGCCTTGCATACCCCTGTACTTGACCAAATAGTGGGGTGGTGGAAGTATATTGCATGATTTCGAAGAAGGTATCTATGACATCAACACCATCCCCTACTTCAATTTATTGGAGTGAATATAACAACATTCCCTTTGTGGCTTGGGTATCTCGCAAGAAATCATCCATACCAACCTCTATATCATTGTCTTCGTCCCCAACATGTGAAGAACTAGTGTTACTGTAGAGGTTTTGAATTGGTGACTTAGGACGTAGTGGGAATTGAACAGGTGGTTGCTTCAACCATTTTCCGTATGCTTCCTCTCTGAGTTGTTTTCGTTTAGCAACAAGCTTGTGACTTGACATCATAGTGGGGTGCAATAGTAGATGGTGGATAGGATACTCATCATCATAATCCTGATTGTAAAAATATTGAACATTATCAATAATATTACTAACACAATGCACTTGATATGTTCAAACATTACACTAAACACCTATTAGAAGCATGGAATTTTTTTCCCAATAATAAACATGAAACCAACCACTTTATAAAACAAATGTTGAATTAAGCAATACATTTACATTAGTTCAATTGAAAATCCAAAAATACAATTACTCAATCATCTTTTTCTTGTGCCCTACGGTGTTGTTTACATAAAAGAGATCCAATTCACGGTGTAATACCGTTGACCCCGGATGGTTGCTAGAATATGGCATGTTAGGATTGGTAGGGTAAAGTAGTTGTCCATTTTCATCAAACATATGCTTGCAGTATCTTTCTCCTGAAAAGAGCTTGGGAATTTTGGGAATATGGGAATATCTTGAGCATCTCAACTCGATCTTGTTAGGTACCTGTTATCCCCAATTTTAGGGATAACTAAAAAGACGATGTCTCGAGGCCCTTAGGTTGCAGACATGGAGTACCGAGAGACAACTTGACCAACGGTGTTCACTTGCACAGATAGAATCTTACTTCATCACCACAGTTCCAGGTTCATCATGAGGGTATCCACCACACCAGCTTGCTTTCGGAGGACATTGAATCTTGCTCCATGAGGTACAAGCTAGGTATTATGGTGAGTTTCATTTCAATATTTGAGGCATTTGGGTTTGTTGCATTTAAAACTGCTTTTGATTGTGTAATCTTTGCTTGCACATTATGCTCTTTGCCCTGTTTCACCTTAGTGGTTGACATTGTGCCCTAGTAAGTGCTCACCCTTAGGGATTGGTTTTCTACTGGGAGGTCCCCTTGACGATTCATTGTGCCATTCCCGACCATACTTGTCACTTTCCACACTTCGTCCTCCCATCTCCTTATCTTTTGGGTTTTCGGGTGTACTGACCCAAGAAGGGGTTGTCCCTCATTTCATGGGAAGAAGGGGTTAAAGGCCCATAGGGGACATGGTTGGAAAACGATAAAAGCCTAATTATGAACCTTCCAGATGCTCTCTCAAAGAGGTCTTGAGAGTAGTGAAACGCTTCTCCTTAAAAATCAAAGACCTGCAAAAGCAAACACATAACATAAATGTCCCACTTGATTGAGGGAATTACACAAAGTGCATTACAAGCTAGACTATACCCCCATGACACTATGTGTAATTCTCCCTTCAAGTGACACTTTGGTACTTCCCTCCAAGCTAATCAATTCACCCTAGGGAGTACCTAGTGTTTGGACCTTAATTAATTAATGGTAATGAATGGGCTTGGAAAAATGATGCATTGAAAACGAAGGTGCATCACACCCTCTACAAAGGAACCCATAAATGTGACACTACGATCCCTTGTATGTCACGAACCCCATGCCCAAGAGTCTTTCCCCCATCCATATCATATTTTCCACATGTCTTAGAAAGGGGTTCCACCCAATAAACACTCCTTGACCTAGGGGAGAATTCACCCAATAAGTTACCTTGTCAACCCTCCCATACCCAAACTTGGCAAGTTGCATAGGGTCTTTGAGCACTTGTTTATTTTGATGAGGTGATTTTTGATGCACATTCTTAGGTGGCTCTTCTATTGACTTGATTTACTCATCATGATGCATTTGACTTGAGATCCTTGGAGGGCATATTCACTGTCTTTGCAGGACCTTGTTTGGTGGACAGATTTGGAAGAACAAGCCTAGCTTGGGCTTCCTTGGGGCTTGAATCCCACCAATTGGATACCGTGGCCTGCACTCTGGATGATGATGACAACCTTTCGAGGCTTGAGATATGCCTTGGAGGACCTCACCCATGCCCCTACTAGCCCAACGTTTTTCCTTTGGAGGCCAAAACGTCACACTTTGAGGGCTTGACGTTATGCATGGGATAGGTTTTGGTGGTGATGAGGACATGTGGCATCACTTGATGAGGAAGAACGCCTTGACTTGGTGGAGAGGGCCCTGGCACCTTGGAAGAAGGCCTTTGGAGGCCCAATGTTTCATCCCTAACCTCAACGACTTGCTAAAGATGCCAAAACGTTGCCCTAAAGGGGTGACATCATGTTTTTTCTAAGGTTTCTATTGTGCAAAATCAAATTTTAAATTGTAAAGGGGAAAATTAAGGGTTGTTGTCCCTTGTCTTTGTGGTTTACTCTAAGTTTTGTGTACAAACTCTTATTAGAGGTTTTGTATAAATAAAGATCATTTCTATCTCATTTTATCACAACTCTCCCATCTTGGAGAGGATTCTTGGCTGAAATTTACGCCCTACTAGGGAAATTTTGTCTATATCTCTTGTTATGGTTTTCTTTGGCTATTGTATGAAGAAGTAAGGTGCTATCTCTCTTGGAGGCTATTTCTTACTTTTATGGTGGATTTTCTTGGTTAAAAGGAGTTTATCTTGTTAATGCTTGGACAAGGTAAGGAATCTTTCATGTTATTGCTTATTTTCTTCGTCACAAGGTTAATTTGCTAATATTTTGGGGAGTATAAGGGCATGCAACCCCACTAATCCCATCATATTTGTCTTGGAATAATTTGTTGCATAAAGGAATACTAGGAGGAGTAAAAGGGTTTACACCCTCCTAGGGTTTTCCTTAGCTAGTCTTGCTTGCCTTGGGGAGTAAAAGGGCTTACACCCCCAAGGAAGTAGCACAACTATCTATTTCATTTTTAAAGACTCCATAACCCAATAGTTAAATACACTAATCTCTTTCATTGGAGAAATAAAGTCATTACATTGGGATACGTAGAATTACAAGATATCAAAATTGTTTAAGTTGGAATCTTTTCTACATGTTATCATCTTTCTTGTGCCCTAAGGGTGTCCTCTTTTAGCCAAGGATTTCATTGCTGCAATAAATTTAATGCTACAGCCATCAGGGCTGCAACAAAATTCACTTTCTTTCATCATTTACTCACCTTTCGACCATGGAAATTGACTTCTAAACTTAGATTATTGTTCTACTGGTTGTGGGCTATCTTTTTTATGGTTTACTTGTTGATTTTTATGGTTGGAACTTGCTACTGTATAAATTGTTTGCTACAACCATAAGGCCGCCCTAACACTTTGTTAATAACTTCATTTGGTAGACCTAATTTATCGTCAAAGTTCATGCTTAAGTATTGGAAAGTTATTTATTGTTTTAGTACTTCATTGTCCAATAATTATTTAACAAATTTGATGGTTAAGTATGCAATAACTGATTGTTTTACTTATTGATATATATATTTATGTTGACTGATGCAAATAGGGACACCAAGCTTAACTTGTTTGTCCATTGGATTGTCTAGTTTGTATCTTGTCTTCTCTTGTGTCTCGAGCAGGTACAACCATCTTCCACAAGTACTCAAACACTTGGCAACTATAAACCACCTCTGAAGCTCATTGTCAAGCCACTCTCCACTTAGTAACATGACCTATAGGGGAATCTCGTCATAAATATCACTTTCCATCTCATTTACCCCTAGGGTCACCCAAGACTCCCCCTTGGTATCAGACAAATCGGTAAGTACGGACACAAACTAATCTCCCTAGTTTCACCCCGAAACTAGAACAAAACAAGACAATAGACAATATACTAAAATATCCTTAGATTTCAGTTACCAAATAAGAAGAGGATCCAAAACATACCTTTTAAATGTTGTAGACCTGACCTCACTAATGTGATCCCAGCTCCATTGTAAGGCTCATGCAAAAATATCTGCAAAGAAACACAAGCCAACAAAGACAAGAATAATAGAGTCTATTCGATATGAAACTATGTATGTGATCAAGGAATCATACGATATGGAAAAATAGTGTTCATATAGGAAAGAAAAAGTGTATCTGTATTAAATAATGTGGAAGAAAGATACAACTAGATGCCTTGATGTTGTCAGGTTCCTTCCAATATTTCCTTGCTTCCCACACACTTCTGCTCTACAGATTCTAGGACTGTAGATCTGACAGCTACTTATGATCTTAGCTTGACAAAGTGAATCTCAAAGCCAACATAGGCCCAAACACTCCATATGAATTAGCTATAGCTTAAATTAATCCAAACTCTTGGCTAGACTAATATCTCATTAGTTGAATCTCTGTAACTAAGCTGAAGTTCCAAAAATTCTCTAACCATTCCCAAGCTCTTCCAAAAAAGATATTCTCAAAGCAAAATTTCCCCATGAGAACTCCCCTCCTTTTATAAGATGAAAAGGATAGAGTGAGGAGGTTAGGATGATCCCACTAGAACAGGGATGTGACTCAGATCCAAACCGATCGGAAGCCACCTCACCCTCAAAGATTTTATTCTAGAAGCGTCGAGAAGCTTTTCTTTTTTCCTTCGTATGGGCGATCGTCGCACCCTTAACACTAAGCAAATTCCGACGATGTCGCAGGCAACTGTGGTGCAACTTGCGTCGATCCTAGATTGTCACAGCCTTAACACTGAGCAAGGTGCGATGATCCTTCTTTACACAGTTTTTTTTACAAAAGAAAAGATAATTTCATCTCTCTGGGAAAGTTCATCTTCATTCTTCTTTAGGGATTAGGAAATTGATCCTTTTAAAGACAAATGAAAGGTGTACATCATTAATGATCATAACGATGACAAAAATAATGTGTAACAGTAAGCCACCCAAAGTATGAAGTTAGAACAAAGCGATAGCTGAAACACTTCATTGAGTGTGTGTTGGGAACAAGGAACACGTCGGTCGAAAACCTGCTAACAAACAAGGAAATACATTACAATAATATATCATCACTGAGGTAGGCATTCCCATACTCAAAATCCAAATGACTCAAAGCATAAATTTCGACATGCAAAGATCCATGCCATACACTGTGGATCCATGCCATTGTAACTCAAATCTAAACATAGCTACCAAAAATACACTGTGGATCTATGCATTAAAGACTCAAATTTGAACATAGCCACGAGACATACACTGTGGATCTATGCAACAGTACAATCTCAATATACTCCAATGCAACCTGAATATGTTAGATAAGATTCAGGGTCTTCATCTCCACCACTCTATAATACGAATCTAACCATGTGAATACATGTGTTGAAGTCGAACATGGTAGAAACCACTTGATTATCGGTCATTAGTGAATGTCATTAACAAGTGCGAGGGAAATCACCATTAATGTCAAGGAATCCCAAAGTACACTAGTACAATCCAACGGGTGTGAAATTGTGAGCTGAAGTCGAACACTCGACAGAATATCCTGATCAGGGGTCAATAATGAAAACCCACCGTCGAAAGCGAGGAAACCTTCCATTGAGGCATGAAAGTTCCAAGGTACCAATTAGTTTCTAAGTCTAATTCCTAGATAATGAGTTGAAGTCGACAGGAAAAGAATTGTCACAGGAGGGCCTTAATGTTTCCCCCATCAATGAGACGAAACAGGTAACAGGATTTGAAGTAGATCAGAGTAACAAGTGATTCGGGACTAACTTAGGGATGGTCGATGCAATAGAAGGCTTAAGGACTGCAGAAATGGTTGGCGCAATAGAAGGCTTTCCGGGTTGAACTTCTCTTTGAATATATTGACAACACGACAACTGTCTTGGAAACACTGACTCAACAATAGGGATCAGAGACCAATTTTTAATCTTATAAAGGAGTATGATCAAGATACAAGCGGATTTTCCAACCTAGACACAAAGCAAGTGAATGGTGTCATGTTCAAAAGTGACTCTTCCATAGATTACAGGTTTAGATACATTTATTTCCCAATTTCCCCCCACCATTTTTGGTGAGTACCTCTTTATTTTTACACAAGCTTGAGGAGGATAACATATGCTTGAACTGTAAGATCATCCTTTGGATGAGTCCCTCAGAGTATGTTTAACGAAACCTAGGAAGGAGTGGTTTGGTCCCATATGGGCCTTTCTATGTTTGTTTTATGAGTCCAAAGAAGGTAAACCCATTGGTTTTTCATATTTAGAGAGTCTGAAAAACACTTAAAGGAAACTCCAAAATGTCCTTTTTTGTAAAGTAGTCTGATGAGACCGAAAAAGAGATAATCTACATCTCAACAAACATTTTCTTCAAATTCTTTAATGAGCATGAAAAGAACAAGATCGCTCGACAATCTTTTCATATTTAGAGAGTCTGAAAATAGCTTAAAGAGAACTCCACAGGGTTTCTTTTTCGTATAAACTTTATGAGTCTGAAAAAGTGATAAAAGTATACTTGGTTACATTCTCAAGTATTTATGACCATGAGAAAGAACAAAGACTAAGCTCAGGATTGGTTTCATTTTTACACAAGCTTGAACCAAAGTAAAACTATGTTTGGGATAGATTTTATTTTTACACAAGCTTAAAACTAAACAAAACTATGCTTGGACCTAGTTTCATTTTTACACAAACTTGAACCAGAGAAAACCATGCTTGAGGTAGGTGGTTTCATTTTTACACAATATTGAAACTAGAAAAACTATGCTTGCGACTTCCCAACGCATAATCCATGGATGGTTGGTACTTTACCCCCAGCTTAACAAGCTAGTGACTTAACTTTAGCATGAAGTCCAGAGGCTATAAGCATTGCGCCCCCAAGCTTTGTTTCGTCCAATGACACAGGGGGATGAAATGAAGCTTCAAATGCTATACATAACAAAATACTTGACTCAATTGAAGAGGGGGCAAATCTATTTCATTTTTTAATGAGCTTGACATAGGAACAAGAACTATGCTAGAGATGGGTTGTTTTATTTGTTAACGAACTTGACACGGGAGAAGAGCTATGCTCATAACCTTTGTTTCATTTTTTAACGAGGTTTCCATAGAGATGCAAAAACTATCCTCGTAAGCTTTGTTTCATTTTTTAACGAGGTTGCCACATCGAAGCAAAACTATCCTCGTAGCTGGTTTCATTTTTTACCGAGCTTGAAATCAGAAAACCATGCTCAAAGATGGTTTCATTTTTTAATGAGCTTGAAATCAGAAAACCATGCTCAACACTCTCTTCTTGATCATGGCTTCCAAGAGGACAATTCTCCAGAAGGACACCATGTCAAGGGACAAAACTCGGTCATGTCTTCCAAGAGATCTTCGCTTGACGGAAGAAACACACTCTGGAAGGAACACACGTTGAGGGTCGTGATAGGGGTAAGGAGGTCAAGCTCTAATAGCCCTATCGAAGAGATCACCATGTCAACTACCAGATCTAAGTCGTACGATACTGAGCTTACATTGAGAGGCTCATCTTCATCGACAGTTGAAGGCATGGGAGACAATGCCACATAATTGACCTATGGCGGGGGCGATACCGTCTGCATATAAGAACCGTTTAGGGAGGTCATTGGGTTAGTAATCAAGTCAGGACCCACAAATGAAATTTGATCAATAGTCACAATTCTTCCATTGTGAGGGAAAGATATCACACGAAAAAGAGTGGACATGATAGCTTTCATAGCATAGACATAATCTTGCCCAAGGAGTAAATCGAAATCCAAGGGATCTTGGACTACCATGACTTCAATAAAGACAATTTTCCCTCCCAAAGTTATGGGAAACTGAGGAAGGGTCCCTAAAGATTGACCGATTCTTCTGTTAAAAGCTAACAAATTATGCGTAATTGGTACAAGTTGAGGACAACCCAAAGCTTTCCAAGCAATAGAGGACAAAATACTAATGGACGCACCTTCATCTATCAACATCTGAGGAATGTCCTAACCACAAACTTGTATTGTAATCTTGAATGGAATGTGAGAGGGAATACGAGGTCCAACTAGCACACCCCAATAAAAAAGGATGGCCTCGTTACTTGGAGGGGGTTCCATGGGAGAAGGAGGAATCCCCCCCTAGCATGGTAGATTCTGTATCAACAAGAAAAGCATGACCAATATCAGGTTAAATCTCTAACGGGAGAGCAGGATAGATCGACAATGGGGTCAAATCAACCACTTGGATTTCATTCTCCAAGGGGAGAATGGGGTCGACGTTTGGAAACAGATCGACCACTTGGGTTTCAGTCTCTATTGAGACAGTGGGATCAACCAAGGATGAGATCATATCGACCACTTTGTCATCTGGTTCAACTAAGGACGTGACTAGATTGACTACCTGATCAACCAGACTGACCGACGAAGGGACCAGATTGATCATTCCATCAACTACAGGTGGGTTGAGAGTAAGCATGCGGTAAGCAACCAAAAGTTGAGGCTAGGAAACAATCATGTCTTCCAGTAATTTTGAGGCTTCATCCATATGAGGGAAAAGGTAAGTTTGATGACTCCCTCCGCATAACCTACACGAGAACTTGACTCTACTTTTCTTCTTCCCAACGGTGTCTCGACTAGTTGACTGGAGGTCATCAACATGTTGTTCAGAGGCCGACGACATGGTTTGGCGAGGGCGTGTAGACCATGCTTCTATAACCTTGGATAGACCAAGAAAATCCTTACGAATATGGCTACCCTTACAAAGACTACAAGGGTACTTTGGCTTACGGGTTGTTTGGGTGATCTTGGCATCATCAACACTCCCAACGCAATTAACAGTAACTAGTTGTTTTCCAACATGTCTGACAATCATTGGAAGTTTGGACCCTTGCTTATTTTTCTTATTCTTAATCTTCCTTTTCTTCTTCTTCTTATCCACCGGGTTACTAGCTTTAGAGCTTTCACTCGGCAAAGAAGATGAAACAGAAGAAGACCTTGCAAGTGAAGAAGGTGAATACGATCTTACTGGTGAAGAAGGTGAAGGATCAACATGAGGTTGATGTTCTTGAGGGGAAGTGCTTACAACTGAAGAACTTGCTGCATTCAGGATTACCGGAGTAGAAAACAACCATACCGATAACCCAATCGTGAGACCTAGAAGGCTTAAAGTAGCGATGTAAGGAGGACCAACGTTTCTGTAAGAAGGAAAAACAAAAGGTTCCCCTGGAGCAGGGGTTGCTTCATTGGTCGTTTCGAGAACTGATGCCTTCAAACAAAGATCCAACCTAGAGTCAGTAAGGGAAAACAAACAACACACGCTAAAAATCTAGGAAGTGAGCAAACAAACAAAACTTTTTCACAATGAATGCACTAATTGGTGATGAAATCCAATGTAATGAGAACAATGTAAGAAGGGGTTGAGATAGAGTGGGTGGAAAAGTTGCGTTGACGACCTGCTTAACGGAATTGCGCCTTGGTGAAAGCTTCCACACAATAAACATGGATTTAACCTCCAAGGAGCCTGAGTGAGTTTGGCCAACGTTGATTGCAGGTACAATGAAGAATTTCCCCTTCACCATCACCTCGTGTATTTACCCTAAAGAAAGGCCACTAAGGTTACCAAATACGACAATGATGCTTGGAGAAACAATCGACAGTCCGATATATGCACAAGGGCAAGGTAACTGAGCTCGAAATCGACTTGAGAATGCCTACACAAGGTTGTTTTCTCAAGTGACCTCCAATAATACACACAACCACTACACCAAGACCTACAAAGTATGGTTAGTAACTCTGTTGGCCTTAATGCGTCCTCGTGATTGACCCTTGTCTGAGAAGGGCTTCCTAGGAAAAAATGTAGTAAATAGATTTCACCGCTCCCTAACTCAAGATTATATGTTTGTTTATAGCTTCAGAAAGTTATCTTTCACACCTATTCCAAAGCCCTGCAACTAATATAATGTAGGTTGCAAAGATCCCTAGAAATAAAAGTTTCTAGGTAGATTTTAATTAATGCAAAATTTTTATTAAGTTGTTGTTACGCAAGAGGAAAATGGCGTGGACTAAATGATGTTTTGATCGACTCTAAACAATGCAAAGAAATGAGAATGCAAATATCTCATTTCTATGAAAGCTATATTATGAGAAGGAGAAAACGTTTATCATTCCCAGATGCACAATGTCCCAAAATTTTATTAAACTCATCGATATCAAGATCTTTAAGAAATGAACCAAAGAGACTATACACCAATACATGATTCTTGCCCCTCAACCATGAGGGGGATTTTTTTTTAAGGATTCAAGACCAAAAATGCCAAAAACCATGCGATTTCGCTGCTTCAAATGCAAGGGTGCCCTCAATCTAATGCAAAGCAAGAAATTAAAGCTGTTTATTTCAAAGATACACTAAAAGAAATAGTAAGATTCTTCAAAGCAAAGGCAACCCAAACTAAAATTTTTCTTTTAAAACAAACTATTCATAAAAATAAGTGTTCTTTCACTAAACAATTCTAAAGAAAAACAATGCTTTGTAATTGAAAGACACTCAAAGCAAGAGATCAAATATTTCAAAAGAAAAAAAGCTAAAACAAAGAAAAATCGTGGCTAAAAGCAAATTCAAAGTTGTCAAGCAAACTGTAATCAGACCCAACAAATCACCCCAAACACTTATCTAAGATCTGGGTAAGGAAAAACCAACAAAAACTGTTTTTTCACACAATCATCGCAGGATGTAAGACGAATCTAGTGCGACAATCCTGATCGTCGCAGGTCACTGAAGACCACAGTGTGACAATGTCGCACTATCTCTCAAAGCAGGGTGCGTCGATCAAGGGAAAAATGGAAAAAATAAAAAGTAAGAAGGTTTTCTAGTGAAATAAACAGTTAGAGAGTCAATATGGATCTCCGAGTGACTGAGAAAATAGAACCCGGGCAATCAAAACAAGAAAGAAAGACAATTTGGAAAACAAAAATCTGTTTCCCCAGTATGGTCGCGAATTTTGTTATCAGACAATCGGTAAGTGCAGACACAAACCGATCTCCCTAGTTGAACATCGAAACTAGAACAAAACAAGACAATATACTAAAATTTCCTTATATTTCAGTTACCAAATAAGAAGAGGATCCAAAACATACCTTTAAAATGTTGCAGACCTGACCTCACTAATGTGATCCTAGCTCCGTCGTAAGGCTTATGGAGAAATTTATGCAAAGAAACACAAGCCAACGAAGACAAGAATAACAAAGTCTATTTGATATAAAACTATGTACGTGATCAATGAATCATACAATATGGACAAATAACGTTCATATATGAAAAAAAAAGTATATCTATATTAAAGAATGTGGAAGAAAGGTACAACCAAATGCCTTGATGTTGTCAGGTTCCTTCCAACAGTTCCTTGTTTCCCACATACTTCTGCTCCACAGATTCTAAGACTGTAGATTTGATAGCTACTTATGATCTCAGCTTGACAAAGTGAAGCTCAAAGCCAAGATAGGCCCAAACACTCCATATGAATTAGCTATAATTGAGGTAATCCAAACTCTTGGCTAGAATAATATCTCATTAGCCGAATCTCTGTAACTAAGTTGAAGTTCCAAAAATTCTCTAACCATTCCCAATCTCTTCCAAAAAATCAATTCTCAAAGCTAACTTTCCCCATGAGAACTCCCTTGTAACACCCCTGTTTCCCTCAGCTTGTAATTAATCATAAAATATGATTACCATGCTAAGGCATGTGGACAATGTAAATGTATTATTGTTAAATTGCCCATAACTGACTGTTGGGGGGTGAAGCCTTGAAGTACGAGCCATGATATCTCTAAAGGAAAGAATCAGTTAATGAAGGAAAGGAATGGTGGTTGAACAATCAATCATCCCCATGAATGGAAACATGGGTTGTCAGCTCGAAGTACCACAGATACCTACAGACCCAAGCTTCCTTCTAATATAAGGAACATGATAGGTCAGAAACCTCCCTAAAGAAGGAAAGTAAGATACATACAAGGGGATGGTAAGAGAAGAGACACCAGACGAGAGCGCAAGCTCGGAAGGAGATGCGTGAACCAAAAGGAAGTGTAGAGAACATGACCTGAAGCACCCGAACACGAGCTTGATGCTGAGGAATAATCTAATAAATCTCGCAGGGATACTGTGACATAGAGAAGGTCTCTGAGAGATGGCATAGTTCCCTAGTGATATCATGGATTGGCACGGGGGTGGCCAGAGTGCTAAGAATGAATGCCTTTGAGCCTATGGTTGGGTGGAAAGGCACACACCCACAGTGAGTTAGTTGGTTGCAACTTGTAATAGATAAGTATTCTCCTACCCTGTGTAATTGAGCTACAATTGTGTAATAAAATTTGATATACTGTGAATTTTTTAGGGATGTGCATGATCAGGGGATCAAATTTTGCTCAAAAATTCAAAGTGTTCGGAATCACTTCAAATCGAACGAGAGCGTAGGCCTTGTCATTACGAACCCAACTTAACTCGTTTGGGTTCAAACGGACGTCGGGAGCGAGAGATATCGCGTTCTGTTCAAAATGACAAACATGCAAAAAAAAGGGATGTTGACTGTATAGTCCGTACAGTCCGTACGGACGTTGACGTGGCAGGCCGTACGACATGTGGTAGGCAGTCATTGGAACAGTTAGCATGTGACATGGCTTGTTGACAACGAATGGGATGGCGACACGTGGCCCAATCAATGGCTGCCACGTGTCACCTGTTTATTTGATTAAAATCTTTGCACTTGGCAAGAGTCGACCCCGTGACCTCCGGGCAGGGTAAAGCTTTGGGAAAGGCCGCCCAAATGGCGCGCCCACACATGTTACTTAACATATATGTGTATTGTAATATATTTAACATTGCAAAAATGTGTCTTGGGGCGTGAACTGGGCCGGGGCTAAGCCCCGACCCATGGTTATATATTGTATTGCATACGACCGGTGCTACGGGTGGTTAGACCCACCGTAATATATGTTATAACCATTTGAATGTGCACGGTTTGATATGACATGTGACCAACGTGTATGCGCTCGGGTTTAAACCTTACGGTTATGTCAACGGTTTGAAACTTTAGCCCTGTTGTGTAATAGCGCGCGGTCATGTGGTGACCATGTGCCCACGGGCCTTGGTAGTTAAGGTCGACGCGTAACCGTTCGACAGTTTGGACCGGTTGTGCGGTTGCGCCCGGTGCCAAGTTTTTACGCTTTAAGATGTGTGTGGGCTAGGTTGAGCCAAGGGGGGTACGTTTTGTAGATGCAGAGACAACAAGCTTGAAGGGGGGACTTCCAGGAAGCCCATCTTCTTCATTTTTTGGCCAAACGAGGTGCCGAAAAAGCCCAGCTAGGGGTTTTTGGACGTTCTGAAGCCATTGGAGCAATCTATTTGGAATTTTGAGTATTGTAAAGCACATTTTTGAGCACTTTGAGCAAATAATACTAATGATCCATTGGAAGCTGGACCAGGAGATGTAGCCCAAGAGAGGGGTGAACTCCTTTATCATTTGATGTGTTATGTGTTTTCTGTTCACTGATTATGCTGTTGTTTATATGCATCTTGAATGAGTAAATCCTATTAAAGTTGTGTTGCAAAGTTGATCCATTTTCATTTTAACACATAAATTTTACTTGCAAATATTTTCAAGAATACAAGTCTTCTTCATTTTTAGATCAAGTTGGTATCAGAGCATAGGTTTTTGAAGACTTGATTATTTGAAAGTGTTTTGTTTTCTGATGCTCACAAGGTTGAAACTCACAAGAGGAGAAGGTCAACTTGTAGAGCCAAGTTCTCATCCTTCAAGGAGGATGCATATATCATCACCGCAAGTTTCAAGGAGGCATTCACCAAGTATGGCTCATGAAGAGAGTCATGAACATATTCCTGCAGAAGATGAAGATCTCAGAAAGGATGTCATGGAAATGAGAGAGATGATGAAGATCTTGATGGAAAGGAATACAAGGCTGCAAGGTGAAGGCTCCAACCCTTCAAAGCATAAGGGAGACAGTGGTGATAAAACTCCAAATGGAAATGGAGGGAATGGTGCTTCTCCACCACCCTCTCCTCCATCTTCTTCTACCAATTCAAGACCTCTTCCGAATTCTCCA
>ML804677.1:389898-416661 GCA_009831015.1 Picea engelmannii | reverse complement strand
CGATATGGTCCTTTCAAGATTATCGACAAGATTGGTAACAATGCCTTTCGTTTAGATTTGCCTCCTTATATGCAAATGTATGCAGTTGTTAATGTTGAGAATTTGAAATTGTATGAGCCTTCGTTGATTGATGATCAAGGAGAACATATTCAGATTCCTTCTATAGATGAGTTTTCCCCAGAGGATCTTACAAAACTGCATGAAGACACCATCCTTGACAGGAGAATGCGAACTTCAAAACGAAGGAATGTGGAGTATCTTCGAGTTGGTCTTAAAGGTACAAATCCAAGCAAAGCCAAGTGGATTGAGGTTGGAAGAGTGAGGGAACTATACCCTCATCTTCAGATAGACTGAAAATAGTCTTTTGGAGGTCCAAAAGCTTTCCAATGGGGAGGTGTGATCAGGGGATCAAATTTTGCTCAAAAATTCAAAGTGTTCGGAATCGCTTCAAATTGAACGAGTGCGTAGGCCTCATCGTTACAAACCCAATGCAACTCATTTGGGTTCAAACGGATGTCGGGTGCGAGAGATATCGCGTTTTGTTCAAAATGACAAATAGGCAAAAAAAGGGATGCTGACTGTACAGTCCGTACGGACGCTGACGTGGCAGGTCGTACGACACATGACAGGCAGTACGACACATGGCAGGCAGTCATTGGAACAGTTGGCATGTGACATGGCTTGTTGACAATGAATGGGATGGCGACACATGGCCCAATCAATGGCCGCCACGTGTCACCTGTTTATTTGATTAAAATCTTTGCACTTGGCAGGAGTCGATCCCGTGACCTCCGGGCAGGGTAAAGCTTTGGGAAAGGCCGCCCAACCGGTGCACTCGCACATGTTACTTAAAATATATGTGTATTGTAATATATTTAACATTGCAAAAATGTGTGTTGGGGCGTGAACCGGGCTGGGGCTAAGCCCCAACCCATGGTTATATATTGTATTGCATACGACCGGTGCTACGGGTGGTTATACCCACCGTAATATATGTTATAACCCTTTGAATGTGCACGGTTTGATATGACATGTGACCAACATGTATGCGCACGGGTTTAAACCTTACGATTATGTCAACGGTTTGAAACTTTAGCCCTGTTGTATAATAGCGCGCGGTCATGTGGTGACCATGTGCCCACGGGCCTTGGTAGTTAAGGCCGACGCGTAACCGTTCGACAGTTTGGACCGGTTGTGCGGTTGCGCTCGGTGCCAAGTTTTTACGCTTTAAAATGCATGTGGGCTAGGTTGAGCCAAGGGGGGTACGTTTTGTAGATGTAGAGACAACAAGCTTGAAGGGGGGACTTCTAGGAAGCCTATCTTCTTCATTTTTTGGCCAAACGAGGTGTCGAAAAAGCCCAGCTAGGGGTTTTTGGACGTTCTGAAGCCATTGGAGCAATCTATTTGGCATTTTGAGTATTGTAAAGCACATTTTTGAGCACTTTGAACAAATAATACTAGTGATCCATTGGAAGTTGTACCAAGAGATGTAGCCCAAGAGAGGGGTGAACTCCTTTATCATTTGTTGTGTTATGTGTTTTCTGTTCACTGATTATGCTGCTATTTATATGCATCTTGAATGAGTAAATCCTATTAAAGTTGTGTTGCAAAGTTGATCCATTTTCATTTTAACACATAAATTTTACTTGCAAATATTTTCAAGAACACAAGTCTTCTTCATTTTTAGATCTGTGCATGATTGCTTAATGGTTATACTATATCCCTTTTATTTCTGCTTGATTGTGTAATTAGGAAAGTAAGAAATTATATGGTTCGGACATGACTTGTACTCGTAAATGCTTGATCCCTTTGGTGGTTTAATCTAGAGCCATGAATTGTGAGTTCGTCAACCTTGGGCACAGTTTCACGTATGCATGTTGACACTCCTAGTCGTTATGATTCCCTTGGAGAAAGGAGTCTGTTAAAGCTCAGTAGAGATAGTGCACGTATGCACAGGCTCTCTACGAGGCAGGTAGAGACTGAGAACCACTTAAGATCTAAGTTGATGAACGAGCGCAAGGGGTGCGTGGAAGAATTCTTCTAAGTGTTAAGTCCAAGAGAAAGAGCACAAAGCTCTTAAACCTTTCAGAGCTAACCAAGCTTAGGAAGGATAGCGAGATTGAAGTATCAAAAGGGAATGTTCCTTTGTATGGAAGAAGAATGAACGAGATCCGTTTGAGAAGATCCAAGGTCTGTTGTGACTGTTGGATACATGAAAGAGCGTGGGAGTTAGCCCCTTGAGTCCTTCGTAATTAACGAGTTTGTCGAATTGAGCAAGTGGGTCGCAAGGGAGGTAAAATCCCCAAAGTCTCGAAGTCCCGAAGTTAATCTGGGCCTTAGATTTGAGGATTCCCCTGAGTCACCCCAACCATCAAATCTATGAGGTAGTCAATCAGGTGTTGACCGCTTTGTGAGAATAGAGGCTTAGTAACGCCAAAACTCCCGAAGAATGAAGTAGCAAAGTTGTGTGAACCGTGGATCTATGGATCTTTCAAGACCCCTCTCGACCGTTCGATCGGGGAATGTGGGTATTACGTCGAGAATACATGGGGACCCATGTGTTGAGTGACGACGATGCCAAGTGTTCTGCTCGGAGTGGCACACACTGGGGTATTAAGAGGTAGTTATCCGTGAGTGCCTTTGGAAATCCGCAGAGTGACGGAGTCCGTCTGTACCATCGACCTGAGAGAGAGGATACGTGGCAGAAATACGCCGACTTCGGGTGAAATTACTTTGGGATAAAATGAGTGTGGAGAGGTTGAACGTCCCAAAGCTTGAAGAGCCAAAGTGATTTGCAGTCGTCGATCTATGGGAGACACGCGTCGAAATATCGTCGATTTTGGGTGAAATCACTACGGGAGAAAAGGGCATGTGTTGAACAAGAACTCCCGAAGGCCAGAGAGCCGGAGTTCATTTGAGCCATCCGTCAGTCGAGAACAAGTGTCAGTAGATCTTCCATTTCGGGAGATAGCCACTTCGGAGGAAAGTGGGGTCATGTGAGTTGAGAACTCCCGAAGTATATCGTGACCTTCGATTTGAGAGAGACACGCGTTGACAGATCGTCGACTTTAGGTGAAATCACTCCAGGAGAAAGCGAGTGGGGAGAGGTTGAAACTCCCAAAGCCCGAAGAGTCAAAGTAATTTATAGTCGTCGATTTGTGGGAGACACGCATTAACAGATCACGTACTTCGGAAGAGGGGAGAAAGCAATACAGAGTAGAGGGACACCCGAAGTGGATCCCCACCGTTGAATGAGAGGGACGTGTGGCGCACAATCCTTAAGTTCGAAGGAAAACACTCTAGGATAAAACGTGGTGTGAGTGTGCGAGACTCCCGAACATCGAAGTCCCGAAGTGGATTTGAGTCATTGATTTAGATGGACGCGCCTGATCTGGAACTTCGGGTATGGAGTACTTCGGATGAAAAAGAGTTGGAGTGCTCGGGACTCTCGAACAATGAAGTCCTAAAGAAGATCATAACCGTTGATCACGAGGGGCGCGTGGCGCTCGGTTTGTAATTCTGGGTATGGAGTACTTCGGAGGAAAAATACTTGGAGTGCTCGGGACTCCTGAACGCTGAAGTCTCGAAGAAGATCATAACCGTCGATCACGAGGGGCGCGTGGCGCTCGATATGTAATTCTAGGTACGATGTACTTCAGAGGAAAAAGGTGTAGGATTGTTTGAAACTCTCGAACGCCGAAATCCCGAAGTGAATCAGGGCTGTCAAAATCTCTGAGGACATGCGACGTCTGATTGTGAACTTCAAATATTTGCAACTCTGGAAGATTCGTGCAGTAATTGTTTTAGCGCTTGTTGTCTTGGCATCAGGTCATAGCCCGCTGTCATATGCGAGTATAGATGGATGGAAGAACCTGAGGAGCTCGGGAGAGGATATCTACCAGCTTTGAGCTCGGTTCGGATCATGGAGACCATGGTTGGTGAGTTATGGAAGAGAAGAATCGAATAGAGACCCCGAATGAGGGTTTTGATTCTCTTAAGAAGAATGAAATTTTGATGTCCTACCATGGGTGTGTTACACCCCTCCTTTTATAATCTGAAAAAGGATAAAGTGAGGAGGTTAGGATGATCCCACTAGAACAGGGATGTGAATCAGATTCAAACCAATCGGAGGCCACCTCACCCTCGAAGCTTCTATTGTAGAAGCATCAAGAAGCTTCTCTTTTTTCCTTCGTATGAGCGATCGTCACACCCTTAACATTAAGCAAACTGCGATGATGTCGCAGGCCACTGTGGTGCAACCTGCGTCAATCCTAGATCATCGCGCCCTTAACACTGAGCAAGGTGCGATGATCCTTCTTTACACGGTTGTTTTTCAAAGGAAAAGATAATTTCATCTCTCTGGGAAAGTTCATCTTCATTCTTGTTTAGGGATTAAGGCAATTGATCCTTCTAAAGACAAAGGATAGGTGTACATCATTAACAATCATAAGGGTGACTAAAATAATGTGTAACACCCCTTGTGTCAGAATTCTTCCTTCACAAAAGCGAGGGAGGGTTTATCTGAGGTGACAGTGGGTAAGCTCTCCCACCGTTATCGCCATCCATTGGATTGGGTCGAGCTTTTCCCAACCTACAGTTTGCACGATAACATGACTTAACCTCCCTAACCACTCATGTATGTAGAATAATATACTTTCGATGTAATAAAGGCCCATGTTAGTGTATACGGCCTATTTAATAAATGTGAACAAGTCAATGTAAGAAGACCTGATAGAAGATTTCACTTCTAAAAAGATCTTCTACTAGAAGGTTCTTTAGAAGATATAATTAGTATAAATAAAAGTAGGCGACATGAGAAATATTTGTCTTGAGAATTGTTGTAATAGAGCGTTGTTCTGCTAGAGGTTTCCCCCTTGAAGAGGCAAGTGAACATTATTTCCTATCAATAAAGGTATTATTCTGGTGTTGTGGTTTCATATATCGTGTTGTTCCGCTGTTATTCTCTGCAATATTTACTTTTTTCCTCTATTATAATAGATCTGGTACCTTACAAGTGGTATCAAAGCACTTTTCTTGGCAGGAATTGAGGGTTTAATTTTTCAGGGTAGTGACGTATTCCGACGTCTTAAAAATATAGAGTTTTTTCATTCAATATATAAATCCATGGTCAGGGAAGCATACACGCAGGAAATATAAGACGTACTTAAGTGCACATTGTTGGCCACCCTTGTAACCCCTGTTGGCACCCCTTCGAGTGGTAGTGCATCAGATAACGCTTGTTGATCCACGTGGATATCGATGGCCACCCACTTGTTCCACTGGCTGGAAAAACAGTTTTCCACCTTGGCAGTTTTTCAATAGTTTTTTGGGTTCCAAACTTCCGGGGTCATTTTGAGGCCCTAAATGATGTTTTTTGGGGATTTGGGGCCCAAGTGACTGCCAAAGTCATTGACCTAGGCTAGTCGAAAATTGTTCTTATTGATTAGACCTTTCCAACGGGCTATCGTGTGCCTAAAACAAAGATCATATGCAAAAGTTACGAGCCTGGGAAGTTGATGTACTAACTTACCCCAACGGGGCCCACATGACTTTTAGCGCTTCATCTCCTAGGGTTAGGTTTTTGGATGTCTAGGGTTTTGGCATTCATATTTATTGTAAAAAGGCCTTTAGAGCCTCATTGTAGTCATCTTCTTGCGAATGAGCGTAGATGTCACATATCTTCTCAGAGATAAGTCGCCACCATTCTAGAAAGCTTGTTTTCCACTGCATTTTACAGTTTCAACTTATTTCCTTATTGAATAGAAACCAATTTTATTTTGTATATGTTATTCTATGTTAAGCATCTTTTGATAATAATCTGTATTCATTTCGTTCTACTCATAAAATCCGGATCACATGTATATGGACTAGCTTAGTTATCCTGAAACCCTCCACAGATCAACCAATCGATCGCCCGACTGCTATAGTGCCATCGAGAACAACACTCGAAAAGATACTCTCTAGTACCTGGGTAATCGGTTAGTATGGCTAAGGGTACAGTCTAGCCTCTTTAGTTGGTGTCCTGAGATATTGAAATGAGTACTACTATTCGACCTCACATGTATATCAGAGAATATAACACAAGTCACACCCTTGTCTGCAGAAACCCTAAACACCCTAACCCTTGGGACTGAAACAGAGTAGAAAAGGAACAAACAAAATCTATTGTCGTGCAACATTGCCTTCTGCATCCAAGTTGCAAAATTCCTACACATTTCTTCCTGTTAAGAATTTGGCCATTTCGCCACTGCAATATTATTCACATTGGAGTATAACTCCGTAGGCGTAAAAATAAACAAATTATAGTGGTCCCATCGACACCCTTATTCGGGACCTATCCCATTGGATTTCTCTCACTGCCATGATCGTAGTGGTACCTTCCACTTTTAATCCTTTTTTCAGTGGACCCGACCCCCTTCCCAATGCACTTATTTTCCACCTGTCCCATTATATTCCCATTTTTCCCCTCATCATCATGGTACCTATCACTTATAAGTCCTCATTTTTTGTGGTCCCACCCACCCATTTCCCCTTACATGCACCCCTCATATCCAAATGGCCACCACTTGCAACCACGACGTGCAAGCTTCCATCACTCATACCAAGGAGTCCATCCAACAAGTGACTTCTAATCTTACTTCCACCAATTCCCGCATTGAAAAATTAGAGACCCAAGTCCACCAACAATTTGACGCCATGGATGCCAAATTCATGGGTGAATTTTCCACCCTCCAGTCTGCTATTAACCAGTTGTTGAACCGCTCCCAAGGTCCTTCCTCCTTGGAACAACCATCCCCCTTAGATGGTGTTGATTCCTCCCATTCTATGATCTTTAAATCCAAATCCTTTCATTGTGACCCACGTCTTCCTCGAGTTGAGGTCAATAAATTTGATGGCTCCGATCCCATGGGATGGGTCACTCAAATGGAGCATTATTTCTCTTTGCATGGCATTACCGATGAGTTGGACAAGCTTCGCTATGTTGTTCTCTATCTGGATCCTGAATGCTGGCAATGGTGGTAATGGCATAAGAATGCACGCCAGGGGTATGTTGTGTGGATCCAGTTTGTTGTTGAGCTCTATGAACGTTTTGACACTAACACCCACTATTTAGGTCGTTTGACCAAGTTAAAATGGTCAAACACAATGGGAGACTTTTTAATTGCCTTTGAGAATTTGGCCTTCAGAACGGAGAGAACAATAGATGCATTCTTCCGAGAATGCTTTATTAGTGGCCTAAAGGATGAAATCTGAGCCTAGGTCCTCATGGATCGCCATTAGACTTGGTTGGAAGCTACTAAACGTTCCAAAGAATCCCAACAAGTTGTTTTTTCCGAGAACAAAAAACCCTCTTTTCTTCCTCTCCCTTGACCCACCAATCCTGCCCCCCTGCAACTCCCCTCGAGATCCAGAAATTAACTAGGGACGGAATGGATGAGCGACAACTCAAGGGTCTTTGATATAATTGTGATGAAAAATATTTTCCTGGGCACAAGTGTAAGGAACAATTTTTTTTTATGGCCATTTCAGAGGATGTTGTTGAAGAAGAAGTCGTCGTTTCCCTTGTTGAAGAGCTACTCCCTTCAGATGATACTCCTAAGCCAGTTGACCTACCGGAATTTGAACCATTGATTTCATTGCATGCCCTCACTGGTTTCTTTCCTCCCTAAACCCTCAAGCTCATTGACAATATTGAGCATCAGAAAGTCATCATTCTAGTTGATAGTGGAAGCACCCACAATTTTATTCACCACCGCATTGCCCAGTAAACCAATTGCTATATTCCTGTCGTCAACAATTTTCAAATCATGATATGGAGGTTCCATTAAATGTGGTGGGCGTTGTGAAAATGTGCGTCTTCAAATTGGATAGTACCACATGAAATCTCATATATTTATCATCGACATGGGTGGTTGTGACATTGTGGTTGGTGTTGAATGGTTACGCACTCTGGGCCCCATTCTCATGGATTTTAAAGCATTGACCATGAATTTCAACTAGGAGGGAAAATAGTATCAATTCCAAGGAATTGCAATAGGTTCTCTTGAGATCATTAGTTCCCATCGAATGGAAAGCTTCTCAAGAAAGGTCATTCGCCGATCCAGATTTTTTCGGAACGAAATGAAATAAGAGATATTACAAAGAAATACACATAAATATTGCCTAAAACAAATAAATACAACAATACATGATTTCTATTAATGAAAGAAATGTACAAAGACTGAAAAAATACAGAGTGCAAGGCTCAATATAATGGTCGCAACGTTATCTCTGAGAAGAGATGTGATAGCTACGCTCATTCGTAAGAAGATGAGTGCAACGAGGCTTTGAAGGCCTTTTTACAAAAAACATGAATGTCAAAACCTCAGACATCCAAAAACCTAACCCTAGGAGATGAAGCGCCAAAAGTCATGTGGGCCCCGTTGGGGTAAGTTAGTACATAAACTTCTCGGGGTCGTAACTTTTGCATATGATCTTCATTTTAGGCGTGTGATAGCCCGTTGGAAAGGTATTTTTGAGAACTACACATTATGCTATCGAACTCTAATTTTGTCAATAATTTGACTGTGGATCCAAAAAATGTTGTTTATGGCCTCAAAACGGCCCGAGAGGTATAGAAAGATCTACTGATATGAAAAACGCCAAAATAGGCTAGTTGGACTAGATGGGAGGCCACCAATATCCACCTGGATGCTTTGTAGGGATTCAAGACAACCTCAGAAGTGCAGAACCCATAATTATAAAGAAGTGTACCCATTACAAAGAAATGTGTTGAACTGAAAACTGGTAAGATGAGCCAGTTGGAATTTGGAATACGTGGGTGGCCACCAATATCCACCTAGATCAGTCCTCCCTTCTTAGGAAACAATGGTCCCTATTGCGTCGAGTGTCCGGGGAACAGGGGAAAGTGTTTGCTAAATATGAATCTTGGTGAGTTGCGTGACTTGCTGAAGAAGTTTCATTTCTTGGTCTGTGGAAGATTGTCAAACCTGTTGCTGGTGGGGTTGAATCTGTTCCACCAACCCATTGTCTCTATTCTTGACGGGGCATTGTGTAGGCACCATCATAGGTGAATAAACAATATCTTCTTTCTCTTTTGAAATCTGCTTCTGCTGGATAGAAGGTGTTGAGGCTGCAGTGGCCTTCTGTGCATCCTTTGAACATATTGTGAAGAGGCTGAATTTTGTAGTATGAAATATTACCTTGCGACACTGTTTTGGTAGAAAAATAGTCTGAACTATCTCTGGTATCCTGTAGAGTTGACCCCCCAGAGTAATAATGGCACTACGAGGTCGAGACTCATAAACAACATGATGTTTCCACATAAATGGTTCGCCCAAAACAACATCACAGGCATCAAGAGGGACAACATCACATAATACCTCATCCTTGAAGGGTTGGATGCCAAAGAAAAGGTGACACTGTTGTCTGACACAGAGATCTCGTCCCTGGCGAAGCCACCCAATGTTGTATGGTTGCGGGTGTGGTGTTGTCGACAACGCCAAATGTTTGATGACCTCAATTGAGATGAGGTTCTTCTGGCTTCTGCTATCAATAATGAAATGCAACGGGGTCCCCTTCACCCACATCTATGAATGGAAGAGGCGCTCCCCCTCTTCAGGATATGCTGGTTCTTTTGGTTGAATTGTTACGGTCGCGACAGTAGCGATGGGGTCTACATCGATGATTTGTCTTTTTTCATTGTTTTCTGGATCAGATTCTGAATCAGGGTTCGACTCCTTGTCTTTGATCTCGACCAACAATGACTGTTTTGAGTGACATTCATTGGTGTTGTGCCAGGGGCTTTTGTGGAAGTCACATCACTTCCCAGTGTCATTCTTTGTCTTTTCATTACCCTTCTTTACCTGTGTCTTGGACTGGTTGTCAGGAGGTTGTTGGTTAGGGCTGTCTTTATCATGCTTTAGTTGTTTCGAATTTGCAGATCCAAACTCTCGTTTGTTCTAGTGCCCAAATTTCTGCTCAATTTTGACAACATATCGATAGGCAACTCCCAGTGATGAGATGTTTAGGAAATCCATTTCGGTTTGGATGCAGAGCCCCATGATATTTCAGAACCATATGTCACTTGGAGTCTTAGATACCTAGCTTCGTACGTAATGTATGGAAAATATTTGTGAACTACGACATTGTTTGGCCCTTCTCTTGTCGTAGTGTGGTACATCTCATGTACCGATCTTCATAGTTATCAACATGGTAATATTGTTCCTTGACCGCATCCACAAAAAAATCCCAAGTGGGCTCGACCCCATATATTCCAGATTCCTCTCTGGAAATTTTCTCCCAGTAAGTTTCCCACCAATGTTTGAGATGGGGGAGAGCTTTGAGGAGTGCGAAGGTGATATTTTCCCTATCAGAAAAATTATGAACAATGAAATAACCTTCTAGCATATTTAACCATTTTTCTAGGGAATCTGCATCTATCTGACCTTCAAATACGAGAATATCAAAGTTAACTTGTACCTTGAAGGGAAAAGTTCCCCCAAGTGGCCTCCTGATGAAGATGTGTCTGTTTCTATCAAAAGGCGTTGAAGGATGTGGGAAAAATTCTCCATCATTTCGTCCCTTTGTCACGCGAGAGATTTCTCAATCAACAAGTTAATAGAGTCTTCTGCTCCCCCATTTTTCTTTTCTTCTGCCATGGAGGGTTTCTTGGGCATGCGAGAGCGATTGTCCTAAAGAGAGACAAGCTCGAGACCTAACTTGATATACTGGGACCACGTAGGGACATGCATTGAAAAATGATTAAGAGCAACCTTCTTTGATACCACTGATCCAAATTATTTTCAGAACAAAATGAAAGCAAAGATATTACAATAAAGTACACATAAATATTTCCAGAAACAAATAAATACAACAATACATGATTTCTATTAATGAAAGAAATGTATAGAGACTGTAAAAATACAGAGTGTAAGGCTCGCTAGAATGGGGGCAACTTTATCTCTAAGAAGAGATGTGACGACTATGCTCATTCGTAAGAAGATGAGTACAATGAGTCTCTGAAGGCCTTTTTACAATAAACATGAATGCCAAAACCCTAGACATCCAAAAACGTAACCCTAGGAGATGAAGCGCCAAAATTCATGTGGGCCCCGTTGGGGTAAGTTAGTACATCAACTTCCAAGGGTCGTAACTTTTGCATACGATCTCCGTTTTAGGAGTGTGATAGCCAGTTGGAAAGGTATTTTCGAGAAATACGCATTATTCCATCAAAATCTAAATCCATCAACAATTTGACTGTGGCAAGCCCAAAAAATGTTGCTTAGGGCCTCAAAACGACCCTAGAAGTACAAAAAGATGTACTGAGATGAAAACTGCCAAAATAGGCTAGTTGGAGTAGATGGGTGGCCACCAATATCCACATGGATGTTCTGCAGGGCTTCAAGATAGCCTCAGAAGTGCAGAACCCATAGTTACAAAGAAGTGTCCCCATTACAGAGAAACGTGGTGAACTGAAAACTGTCAAGATGAGCCAGTTGGAATTTGGAATAGGTGGGTGGCCACCAATATCCACCTTGATAATTCACATATTATTGCCCAACTCCATTCCATTCAACTAGTTGAGACACCCTTCATGCATCCTGACCTCCAATCTATCGTATCCAAACACCAAGCTATTTTTTCCACTCAGGGACTCCCCCCTTCCCATGGTGTTCATGATCATTCCATTCCCCTTGTCCGTGGCAATCTTCCTCCCAATGTTATCCCTTATCATCATTCGTTTTCCTAGAAGAATTAAATTGAAAAAAATGTGCAGGAGTTGCTTGAACCAGGTGTTATCTGTTCTAATACTATCCCTTATTCTTATCATGTGGTAATGGTACTCAAGAAAGAAGGTACTTGGCCCATGTGTCTTGACTTTCGTGCCCTCAATAAACTCACCATCAAAGATAAGTTTCCCATTCATGTCATTGATGATCTCTTGGATGAATTGAGCGGTGCTCAATACTTTACTAAACTTGATCTTCATTTTGGATACCACCAAATACATATGAAAGAAGAAGACATTCCAAAGACTACCTTTAGAACAATGAGGGTCACTATGAGTTCTTGGTCATGCCCTTTGGCATGTGTAATGCCCCATCCACCTTCCAAAGTCTCATGAATCATGTCTTTCGTCCTTTTTCTCCATCATTTTGTCTTATTTTTCTTTGATGACATTCTCATCTATAGTAAAAATTGGACATCCCATCTTGCCCATATGGATCAAGTCCTCCGTCCACTCTCTCAGCAACAAATTTTCCCCAAACAATCTAAATGTGCATTTGGTGCCTCAGAAGTGGAGTACCTGAGTCGTATTATTGGCAAGGACCGTGTATGGGCGGATCCTAAGAAATTTGAAGCTATGCAGGATTGGCTTCGCCCTAAAACTCTTAAGAGTTTGTGTGGCTTTCTGGGTTTAAAAGGTTATTATCGCAAGTTTGTTAAGAATTATGGAAAAATTGCAGCACCTCTCACTACTCTCCTTAAAAGGAATGCCTTCACTTAGACTCCAAAAACTCATCAATCCTTCCATACCTTGAAAGAAGCTATATGCACCACTCTAGTCCTATCACTTCTCGGCTTCACTGAGACTTTTGTGTTGGAATGTGATGCTTCAAGAAAAGGAACAGGGGCGGTCCTCATGTAAGATGGTTGGCCTTTGGCCTTCACCAACAAACAACTTTTAGACAAACATTTGGGCCAATTAATCTATTAAAAGGAAATGTTGGCTATTCTGCATGTCGTGGATCTCCAGTGTCCTTATCTATTGGGGAAACACTTCTAGATTAAAACTGATCACCAGAGCCTCAAGTATTTTCTGGAACAAATAATTTCATCCTCGAAGCAACAAAAATGGGTAACCAAACTATTTGGCTATGATTATGAGATGATTTACAAGAAGGGAAAATAAAATGTGGTAGTTGATGCTCTTTCCCAAAAATATGAAGAAGGGTCCTTATTTTCCCTCTCCTTCGTTGTACCCGATTGACTCGAAGTTGCTTGCAAGGAATGGTTGAAAGATCCCCAAATCTCTACCTGATCCAACAATTGCAAATAAATTCTCTATCTTCTCTAGGGTACTCTTGGAACAATAATGAGCTTCACTACAAAGATCCTCTATATTTATGCAAATAGTCACAACTTAAATCTACAGTTTTTTTTGAGCTTGATGCTTCACCCATCGCTGGGCATTTAGGGTTTACCGAAACCTATGAATAGGTCATTTTTTTTTTTTTTGGATGTTATGAAACATGACATCCGCACCTTTGTGGCTAAATGTGATGTCTGTCAACGCAACAAGGGAGAAAAAGTCAAATCCTCTGACACACTCCAACCACTTCCAATTCCCCCTTCTATTTGGTAGGATATTTCTATGGATTTCATTGTGGGACTACCTAAATCCGACAACAAGACAATCATCATGGTGGTGGCTGATCATATTTCCAAATATGCTCATTTATGTGTGTTGCAACATCCCTTCACCACATCCACAATGGCTCAAGTTTTCATGTATAATATCTTCAAACTTCATGTCATGTCACAATCTATTCTGTTTGACAAGGATCCCACGTTCACCAACCATTTTTGGCAATAATTGTTCAAGCTACAGGGCACCCAATTACATCTCAGCACCATCCATCATCCCCAGACTGATGGCCAAATTGAAATTGTCAACAAGTGTTTGGAAACACATTTAAGGTGTTTTGCATATAATCACCCGCATCAATAGGATCAATGGTTATCATTAGCTAAATGGTGGTACAACAGATCCTACCATACAACTACTAGCATGACTCCTTTTGAAGTCGTTTATGGACAAAATCCATCGTCAGTTCTCTCATATATGCCAGGTGTATCTAAGGTTCAGGAGGTTGAAGAAAATCTTACAGTACACGTGGCCATTCTCTGTACCCTCAAGGACAATTTAGCGATGTCTCAAAATCACATGAAGCAACAAACCGATCAAGGTCGTTTTGAATGTCAATTTGCTGAAGGGGATTAGTTTTTTCTTCATCTGTGACCTTATAATCAAACTTCACTCAAAGTTGGACATTGTCAAAAGCTTACTCCCAAATTTTATGGTCATTATGCCATTCTCAAGAGTGTGGGGCCCATCGCCTACAAGTTAGGCCTGCCCAGTGATTCTAAGCTCCATTCTGTTTTTCATGTCTCATGCTTAAAGAAGGTGATTGTAACTAAGTGCCAAAATCAAACCCGTCTCCCTGAGTTCAATGAAGAAGGTTACATTTGGGTACAACCCCAAGCAGTCTTAGACCAACGTGAACGTCGTCTCTGTCAACGCACCATCTAGAAAGTGTTAGTGAAGTGGAAAGATACAACTCCAGAAGATGCCACCTGGGAGCCTGCTACCATTTTGCAACAATTTCCTCATCTCAAGCAGTGAGGACAAGGTTGTTTTTCAAGGGCGAGGGTATGTTAGGGGCCTAACCTCCCTAAGCCCTCATGTAGGTAGAATAATATATTTTCCATGTAATAAAGGCCGACATTAGTTTATAAGGCCTATTTAATAAATGTGAACAAGTCAATGTAAAAATACCTACTAGAAGCTTCTGCTTTTAGAAATATATTTCACTAGAAGGTTCTTTAGAAGATGGAATTAGTATAAATAAGAGTAGTAGGGTAGGAGGCATGATAAGTCTTTGTCTTGAGAATTATTGTAATAGAGAGTTTCTCTGTTGGAGCTTACCCCCTCGAAGAGGCAAGTGAACATTGTTTCCTATCAATAAAGGTATTATTTTTTTGTTGTGGTTTCATATATTGTGTTGTTCCGTTGTTATTCTCTGCAATATTTATGTTTTTCGCTATTATAATAGATCTAGTACCTTACAGATCCCAAATGTTAATCCTGTAAAATTCAATGAACAATTATTCAATTACATATGCATACATAACATAAATTCAATGAGATAAATGAATTATCATTAAAACTTAGACATATTGCAATCGACGTGAGAGAGCTTGAAGGACTTCCAACTATACAAAATGAGGAGGAATTTGAAGAATTATCCATTTGATAATATAATTCCTTTTTTCCTGCATTTGAGCCAAAACCGTAATCTTGGGAAGCATAGAACAATCTAACTTCAAAAATAATTTTGAATAACTTTTATAACTTGATGGTGCGCTTCATCATATAAAGATGCACTTATGCATATGGATAAACCAATCACACTGGTGCATTTAATTGATAAAAGAACTGAAGACTAACCTCCATTATCTCCTTCGCAAAGCAAAACCTACGGAAAATTTAAATGCGAATGCTTGCATTTGGATTTCACAAATTAAACTATCGTACGGTGCATTATTACTTACACACCGCACTTGTGCGTTTCTAACTGTATAGTGCACTAACTTAAGCAACTTAGAAAAATAGTGTGTGTTTACTATCAATCGTTGAAATTTATTACGAAAATAAATCAATGCATTATACATACACATCACACTAGTGTGCTATGAACTATATAGCACACCAAAAATGTAACTTTCAAAAAAAAAATAACGTGTGTGTTTGTCATCAATGCGGTGAAATATACAATGAAAAAATGAGCAGGGATTTTAGTTTTTGTGTTTATAAAGGAAATCCCTATTCATTCTTTTATTTCTTTGTCAAAGTTTAAAAGGGAGATTTGTGCAACACAGATTTATCAACAAAGATTTCAGAGTGGGTGGATTTTTTTAGAAGAGCCAAATTCAAGGGGGATTATTGTAGATATAGAGAAATCTACAGAGGAGAAATTTCAAGTATTTGATTTCATTCTATTAATCATCTTGATCATTCTCCTATTTGATTCAAACAATTTTCAGTGCATTCCCAAACAAAAAAAAGGGTTTCATAGTTACCTTTAGTATTGGAAGCCCTAATTTCCTCATTGTTTTTTTCTTTCGCTTTCTATATTTCACAAGGATATTTTTTTTAAGAATTTTTTTGTATAGGGTTTGTTTATTTATATATGGGCATTTCCTATTTGTTGCAATGAAACCACTCATTGCATTGGACCCAAACCATCCCATTGTTGTTGGTTTTTCTTTTGAAAAATGCCTTTGCGGTTACCGGTGCGCTTTGTACATAGTAAGAGCACTAGTGCGTATTTGTATGTGAACAACATCTCTTAATTTAAATTAGAAATAATATTAAAAAAATCATTTTCGTGGTTTTTACAAAACACATTGTTGAGTTTAAAATGGAAGAAATATTATTTTTTATATGGAAACCACCATGTCTTAAATTTGTTCACAGGTCGACATTGCATAATAAACAATGCTTAGGAAGCCGTGCTATTCTTAATTCATAAAACATCGACTTAATAAAACAAATTATAAAATGTTTTCAATTTCACAACGACATTGTTATACTAAACCGGTGCATGTATACATGGTTGATGCACTGGTGTGTATAAATATGGTTGATTCTTTGGTGTGTCTTAAGTTACTATACACACCTCTTTGTTTTTTTTTAAATTATGTAATTTTATCACTGATGATTCCTAGTTTTTTTTTTTCATGGAGATTTTTTTAATTCCAAGGGACAAACAAGGGGAAAACCAAGACATGCCGGTAGGGATGTCCAAAAAAGTGTAGAAGAAGATGGTAAAAGAAATGAACATAATTGTGTCGCAAGAGGAGCCATCCGAACTACAATGTGCATCAGAGGTATGTAATCATTTATTTATTCTTTTATGTACATCGAATTTAATTATCACATGAAATACTAATTTTCCATTGTTTTGTTGCATAAAAGAAAAAAAATAGAACCCATTCAACACATAAGACATGACGATGAGGAATAAAAAGGTTGATCGCAAACTTTGTGAGTTTTTAAGTTTTCATCCTTTCTTAAGATTTCATGTTTGTTGTGATCTTTATATTTAAATAATAAATTTACACTTGTCCATGGATATCTTCTAGTAGGTGCTAACATACAAAGAAGAGTCAACCCTTGAATTGATAAACATTGGGTTAAGTATGGGTCATAGGTATATGTTGAAGTATGAACGTTTAATTGAACGATTTGTAAGTAGTTATGTTGTTTAACTTCCCTTGTTTTATAATTAATGAATCAACAAGAAGACTTTATATTGATTATATCAACTGTGCTTTGTCATGTCATATTAAACATCCAAGAAACAAAGTATGGAATGCAACCAACATAGAAAATTTTGAGAGAATGAATGAATCATGGCTTTGAAAGAATGGGTATTGTTTATGAAAGACTTGGTGCTAAGGTATGTTTTTTGATTTACACAATCATGTATATTCTACAACAGTGCAACTGATGAATGACAATCAATATAATTGAATGTTACTGCAAGTTATTTTTGAATGTTACTCGACATATTGTCCCAATTGCATGAAGACATGTTAACAATAAGTGTAACAATTACATATTGGTTGCAATTTGATTATTGTGGACCTTTACATTCTCCCTTTTTGTATGACAATGGGTCTCTTATTCATATATAATTAAATGAGTTTCTTATTTGATTGCATTGCTGAATGTTGTAAAATATTCCATTCCTGAATAATTAATATGTGGGTGATTTACATGGTTACAAATAATAGAGGTGTAATTCATTAGATAATGCATTAATGCAATCATTATATCAAAATGAAATAACAAAAATATAAAACAATATTGTTATAAAAAATATTTGATTTTGAAATGATTAATTGAAAATTTGTTAAAAAAAATTAATTAAAATATATACATATCGATGCACTGTATTCTTTTGAACTCACTAGACGACGCGTGCCATAATATAGAAAGCGATACATTTTGAGGAGTGCCAATTAATTATAATAACTCACTGATACAAACTATTGAGAAAACACATTGTTCCATAAATGATATAACGTACAATAATATTTATCATTTCAAAATTGTACGGTGTTCATGTTTAAAATATTCATCGGGACACTAAATATAATGTACACATTGGTGCGTTAATTTTATTATACACACCGGGGATCTAAATATTATTTACGCACCAATGCCTTTACTATAATATACACACTCGTGCTTAGTAAAAATAATGGCACTGACATCTCACCTCGAATATTCAAAATTCACTACCCTTCGGTGCACATGGTAAAACAAACACCGATATGCACTAATTATACAAGCATTGGGGAACACACTATATTAAATGCACCATGTCTTAGGATAACTCGATCACACCGATTCTCACTATAACGTAAACACACCAGTGCGTACAAAAACTAAAACGCATTTGTGCTTCATACACAAACAAGGAAAAATGGTGCGTAGAAATTGTAAGAGCATCGATGCTTTGCATACGACGAAAAATGTGGAACCAATGCACAATAGCTATAAACACACTGGGGCATTTGTATTATATTAACACATTGAGGCGAGTTTCTCAAGACTGCACCAATGCATTTTGACAATAATCACACTGGAAAAAATAAACTCCGTTACAATCTCCGCCCGCCCAATTGTTTTAGTTATATGGAACATCCATTAAAACCTCTGCAGTCAATAGAGGATGTTGTAGCGGAGATTTTTTTGAAAATTTTGCCAAATTTTGTAACACTAAAAACCTTCGCTAGAAGGTGTTCTCCTTGTAGTGCAGATGCATTGTAAGCAAGGAAGAAGCAACAAAAGGTTGAATTAGCTTTGCTAATCTTTTGTTCTAGATGTAGAAATAAACACCCATTAAAGGAATGCCCATTAGACAAACTCCAAAACTATGGAATCTATGAACAAAACCATGCAACAACAGTTTATCTTCATTGCCTAGATTGAAAATAATATACGAAGGGGCCAAGGAGGTGACAAAACAAGTTCGCTCCATGTAACAAAGAAGACCTTAGCAACCAAGTCCAACAAGTATGCCTTAATATCCATTGTAATTTGTAATACGTTTTGAACTAACCCACCAAATATTTTGTTTCCACCTCAAAACTAGTACCCATATATTCCACGGGGGTAGTGACCATCTCAACAAAACCACAGTCGGCCTTGAAAACAGGGTTGGTGAGCCCCACAAATTGGGAACATGCAACAACAAATCAAACAACGTCAACAACAACAATTAATGTAGTTGACCCCAAATAATCAAAATCCTCTGCAATGAAACTACAATATAAGCCCATTTTTTTTTACCTTAGTTTCGAAGGATATTCTTTATTAACCTATTTAGGTCATAATTTTATCATGATGTCGACTATTATTGCATATGAAATATTTTTTACCATATTTTCATAATAAATTTTGTATGGTATTATTTAAGCCGAAAATGAGTTAAAACTTGGGTCATCATATTGGTCAATAAAACGTCATAATAAAGGTCGACTATTAGGTCATAATACAGGTAATTAGTAACTACGACAATTATGTCACAAAAATGGTCAAAAACCTGTTTATTGATTTGAAAAAAAATCTTACGAAATGAGAATTTGTAATAAACTATGATTTTTCCATTGTGTAACTTGTGTTTGTAATCATGTTGGGAATAAGATCAGTCCTATGGCTATCACAAAGAACTCACAAAAATATGGTTTTATATGCTTTTAAGTGAAAAATGTGACTTTATCACTGTTGGAACTTTTCCACATTAGGATAATAACTTTTTGAAGGATTTATGTGAATTGTAATAGTTTGGTTTAATAACAACATAGAATGTATCAAAACTTGATGAGTTGGGGAACACATTTAGTTTTGAACCACTTTGAATCGTTCTTCTCAAGGTCCTATTGTTTAGGAGTGATTTTTTCATTAACTTGTTTTTTTTTCATACTCTCTAGTTAGGTATCCAAGATGTTCCAATGTGATTTCCATGCCATTAGAAATCTTGGATACCCCACCCTATTCATGAGAATTTCAATTTAAGTTATAGTCCATCCCATATATTGTTCTTCTTGACCTTGGCTTATAAGTTGACCACGACTTATAAGTTGAAGTCACAACTTTCTTTCTGCATTTCCAACCACATGACAATGGTTGCAACTAAAGAGAAGATGATGACAATCCACACTGGTTCTCTCGATACAATTCCCAGCTCATACAAGAACACATCTATGTTTATACCTACAAAAATGTGAATTGCTACTCGTATTTACTTATAAACAGTGCAAGGAGACAACATTAGGACATGTTATCACATGATTTGTACTTGTGCAAATCCCACCACAAGATCCCCAAATCTGGTGTAACTATGGAAGAACCTACCACTGTCACCTAAGTAGGGACTTCCCTCTTTTTAGTGATGGAAGATATCCACCACAAGGGAGGCTTCGCTGGTGACCTCAAGGGACCAAATAAAAAGTTTAGTAGTCAAGCCTACCACCCCATGTCTTGGTCATCGAATGATCGGTCCAGGTCACGAAAAAATAATAGGTTTGAAGATGATTTGGTACCTGCCTAGAACAAGAACGCTTTGGAACATATATATAACAATTTCCAAGCTAAAGTTTGAAATTAAGACCTCTTTTAGACACTAGACAAGTTAGATTGCAATGGCTATTGCAAATTGTAGTAGTTAACCGGTCTTGTAACACCAATAAGTAATTTGTAACAACAACAATAATTAGTGCTAAGAAATGGAAAAATTGACCATGAAAATTTAACATATAACCAATAGAATATTGCCCAATTGTTAAAGGAAATTTCTGAGTGAGTTAGGCCACCTTTAGATGAGTGTATGGAAAAAATTAAAGTCTTTTTAGATGGTTGTAGCAAACTTTTATAAAAACATCAAGAAATATAATGAGTTTGCTAAGGTTATTGTTAGTACAATTAGTAGAAAGCTTGTGAGTTTTGAGAGAGAGAATCTATGAATCAATTTGCCAAGAGAGCGTTTTTAGATCAGTGCCTTTCTAGGGTATGGAATCTTTTCAATGCAACCAAGCTTGAAGGTTTCCCTACTTGAAACCAAGAGGTAGGATCTAAGCCCTAAGGTGCAAGCACATGTGGGCCTTAGGTCTTAGATCTTGAGGAGAAGGACTTCTAGGGTGCAAGCACGTTTGGGCCCTAGAAACTGTTTCTCCCTTCTTGTAGCATCAACTAGGTCAAAGATCGAATGTCTTGGGCTAAAATCCTAAAGTGCTAGCACTTTAGGGATTTGGGGTTCTAATCCTAGCAAGGAAAATTGATCAATTCTAGACAAATATAACTTTGTGAGAGGAAGAAACACTTATGTTCCTCTCTTAGGGTTTCAATTAATAAGACTTCTTGCAACAAAATAACAATTTCACCATAAACATTAATAACATGAACAATAATTGCAGAAATTCACTTACTCCATCCAATAAAACAAGAGATTGTAACCCTAATTGCAGAAATATCAATCCAAAATCAACAAATCCATCCACACATGATCCTTCCAAGCATAGCGCATGCGAGAGAAGAGCTAGTTACCCCAAATACAGTGAGAATTTTAGAAGTAGTCTCTCAAATGGTGAGAGAATGACGATCCAAAATGAAATGAGAGCTAGCCTTTATATATGAGGGCTAACATCTCACCTTGTCCACATAACACAACAAGTTCATAATACAAGTGGGGTCGACCCCTCATTTAACATTTGCAATGTGTAATAAATGCAAAATACATCAAAATATCCCACATGTGTGAGATGTCAAGGCCAAGTAGGGTGACATCAAGCCTCCAAAGGCTAAGGTATGGCTTTCACAGGGAATGTGACATACTCCAAGGTGAAGCAATGTCAAGTGAGGTGTCTCTTCACCCAAGATCCTGCCAAATCATCTCCAGTTCCCATCCATCCATCAAACCCTAACAATGTCAAACCATGGAAGGTGACGTCAAGGTCAAGAGAGTGACGTCAAGGGCCTCAAGGTCTCGCGTCCAATGAGAGGAGGGTTGCATCTCATCTCTGAATTATGTCTGAGTCACTACTACTACAACATCCTCCATTATGTGGGTAAATATGCCCCAAGGTACTTTGCCTAGCTTGTCATGATTCCAGCCCATATGTGTGCCACCATGACTAAATTTGCTCAAACCAAGCCCATTTTTCCATTGTTCGGGGTTCTGAGGATGCAAGAGCCAATATCATAAGGTTTTAAGTCACTATATTACCCACTGCTCTCCGTCATACATGCCAAATTCCTACAATAAGGGCACAACGTTTTCGGTACAAGCCCAAGACCTCAAAGAACCATGTTAGGGGCATTCAAAACAAATCACAGTATAAAACATGGTTAGCCAAAGTTCATAAGAAACAACAATCCTTAAAGCATGCAAAGTATGTTGTAACTTAAGACATGATCCATGTAAGACAATTTACATCAGTATCCCCTTCAAGCATCACACCAGTCTAGGATCCCATGTGAATTGAAAAGTTTAAGTATGGGAGGGCCTTCATCCAAACCTATTAGGTGTGTTAGCTAGACATGAAATAAAATAACCCAGGTAGAGGGATAGGTCCTGAGAGTGACAAGGGAAAGTAAAAACCCTTCAAGAGTAAGTGTGATAGTGATATGGTTTTAGGGCTTACTTCATGGCTCATGGTGTCATTGAATCCATTTCTATGAGTGCCTTTGTGGAGGGTGTGCTTGCTCTCGAGTTACCCCATATTTATGTGCTATTTTTTCCAATCTCCCTTATTCGCCTTTTTTGTGAGTCTTACTTATTATATTTGCAAGTCCCCTTTATAAGGTTTCAAGTCATTAGCATTGCTTATTTGGACTCGGTTGAGCACTGAAAAGGTAGAGCTCAAGTTTGAATGAGATTTTATTAGTCCCTTTTGCTATCATTCCTTTCTTTATTAAGCATCATTTTCTTATTCTTTTAGCAGCCACTACAAAACAACCTCTGGGCCTTCAACCCCTCTTCTCATGAGAGAAGGGACAATGACACATTGTCAAATTTTGGTACACTATGAGAGGCCCTAGGATGGAAAGTGTTAAGTATGGCGGGGAATGGAATGTTACCCTTGTGAGGGCCCCCCAGTAGTACCCCTTTTCCCTAGGTGGCGACAACACTATATTAGGGCATAAAGGCTAACCACCAAGGTGAAACAATGCAATTAACACAATTTCTTAGACTAGTGATCCATTATCCAACTTCAGCCAAAGATCCTCATCTACAAGCCTAACAAATTAAGCACAACACTTTTCATGAAGGAAGGACTAACATACCTCATGGTGACAATGGCTTCCATTTCCATACCTTGGTTTGATTGAACGTGATGAGCCTTGGTTGACCTGTAGCTGTAAAGGTGAACGAGGGGGGTTGTCGGGCTGCTATATGTGGACACGTTGATCATCATCATGGTCGAGATCATGTTCTCCATTGCGGGCCATGAGACGTGATCTCTTGTAGTTACCCCTAGGCATGGGGGGGTAACATCTGACTCCAACATGGGGACATGTGCTCACCATAGAGCACATGAGAACCTCAACATCTCTAGTTGTCCAAGACATGCAATTCCACACCCACTTCAAACAACAACACCTTTTATAAGTATCTACCAGTGGATGTGATCCACCAGGATCAATGATAAATCCAAAACCACACTGAAAAGAAAAAAAAATCCTTATTTACAAGCAATAATATGCAGTGATCAAGTGCAATTTCATAACATGTATTCATTATGTAAAAATAATTTTGCAAAATATATAAGAAATATGCAATACTACACTAGCATGAATGCAAGATGCAACATATATACAAATGAAATGTAAGATGAAAATGCCTACCTAGCCTACACTAATTTATGTTAGTTCAGGTCAGGTCCCGTATGGGAAGTAGGGCTTGAGAAGGTATTCGTTAATGGGTAACCATAACTTTTCCCCTTCAAGTGTAGCTCGGTTAAATAAGTTGAGACCAACTTCGCTCACAATATGGTAGGGTCTAGTTCACAAACTATCAAACTTCTTATGCATTCTTGGTTTCTCCATTCTCTTGTCCCACAATAGTACTTGGTCTGCTTCTTTAATAGTCCTCTCTCTTACCTTGTGATCAAATGTTCCCTTAATATTCTCTTGGTTACGTGCCATTTGATAATAAAAAAATCCTCCTAGATTCATTCAGTTGGTATACTATGTAGATTCATTGGTATACTATCTCAAACAAGGTTTTTCTTGTGGAAGTTGTGGTCGTGATGTGGTCTACCCATACAAAATATTTGATCTTACTCTCCCAGGCCTTCTTGTTTTCTCCTAGAATCTTCTTGACAATATTCATCAGATTCTTATTACTTGATTATGCCAATCTATTTCCCTAGAGATAGTAGTTGGAAGAGTGAGACAGGACAATCCCATACTTGAAGCAAAACTCTGCCAAAGCAAGGGAGATAAAGTCATTAGCATTTTCGATAGTGATTTTGGCAAGGGCACCAAACCTTGTTATTATCCTATCCTTGAGAAAAATCATGATGACTTCCTCAGTTTCCCTTTTCGTTGGGATGGCCTCTACCCACCTTGTGAAATAGTTTGTAGTAGTCAAAACCCAATGATATACATTATTGGAGTTCTCCATGAATTCACCAATAAAATCTAAACCCCATTGCTAGAAAAGGGGCTTCAACAATGATTGGCTTCAAAGGCAATGCAGGCAGTCATTGTTTTCATGTGAATAACTGACAAGGATGGCAAAACCTAATATAACGATGGGTATTAGTGAACAATGTAGGCCAGTAATATCCTATTGTTATGATCTTATGGGTAGTGGTACGGGAAACAAAGTGACCATCACAATAACCTGAATGGAGTTCCTTAGTCAATCGATCGACTTCATCTTTGTTCACACATCTAAGGATGATTCCATCAAGTTTATTCCAACCTAGGCCATCTTGGGTCAAACAATACTTCATGGCCTTTAGTTTCAATGCTCTTTTTTTTTGATCTACTAAGTGGTCGGGGCATGAAATATTCTCTATGTAGTAGATAATTTCTGCGTACCACTCATCATGTTCAAGTTCACTTATTATCATGTTGACTTGTTCATTTCCCCCCATCTGTATGGCTTCTTCATTGCTTTCAATCAACATCTAGTCCAAACCTTTCCCTTTGATAATATTTGTAGGTTTGATTCCTAAGTCATATTCTTGAATTTTGGACACCCACTTTCCCCTGGTCCCAAAATAATCTTGCTGAGAAAGAACATATTTGACAACGGGGCAAGGCACATAAGATTTGATCTTGTTGTATCAAACATCACTTCTAAAGTTATTAAGGGGATTGACAATGGCATATGCTTGCTTCTTGGTGATTGAGTAATTTTACTCAACATCCCTAAGGGTTTTTCTCATGAAGATGATGGGTTTCTCATAGTCATCCTTGTTATTTTGCAATAACACTTTGGTTATAATGTCTTGAGAGTCAAATGAAAAAATTATAAAGTCACGAGAATAGTCAGGGCTAATCAAGACTGGTGCCTTAGTGATCACTTCCTTAATGTATTCAAAGGACCTTAAGCTATTGTTAACCCATCTAAAAGCAACATATTTTCTCAGCAAGACATTCATTGGCTTAATCTTCTCAACGAAGTTCGGTATGAATCGTCTTATGAAGTTGATTTTCCCAAAGAATGATTGCAGTGATTTCTTGTTATTAGGTGGACATTTGTTGTTGATAGACTCAACTCTTTTGAGATCGATGAAGATACCCTCTTCTATGACTACGTGTCCTAATAAATTTCCCTTATCGATACCAAAGATTGACTTCTCGGGGTTAAGGGAGATGTCATATTTCCTATAATGCTTGAATATCGTCTTAAGGTGTGAGATATGTGCATTCCTTTCCTTAGATACAATTGTCAAGTCGTTCTAGTATATTTCTATGATCTTCTCTATCATATCCCTCAAGGAAAAATCCATTTCCCTTTGGAAAGTAGATCCAATGTTCATGACACTGAAGGGTATCCTTAAGTACATGAATGTTCCCCAAGGGGTGGTGAATGCAATTGTAGTTGATCCTCTCTTTTTACTAAAAATTGGTTGTATCCTGAAAACTGTCCAACATGGACATCATCCTGTCATGAATAACTCTTTGTAGCATATGCTTCATGTTTGAGAGAGGGTAATTATCCTTCAATGATAATTGATCGAGGTTTATAAAGTTGACACATAGTCTAATGTCTTTGTTCTTTTTACAAACCACCAATAAGTTGGACATCCAAGAGGAGTACTTGATGGGGAATATGATCTCGACATCAACCATCTTTTGAAGCTCTTTTTCGATTTGGGGTGCTAGCTTGGGGTTGATATGTCTCAGCTTTTGTTTGAATAGTTTGGCTCCTTCTACAAGGGGGATGGTGTGTTGAATGACATCACTCCTATAGACCTTTAAATCATCGTAAGTCGAGGAAAACATGTCCTTATATTGGCGAATTAGGTATAGTACACCATCTCTTTCAGCCTTAGTGGTACCCTTCCCAAGTCTTACCATTATTGGCTCAATTCCTGAGCCTACGTTGAACTACAAAACTTTATCGTATTGGTTTACAACATGTTTTCCCTTATACATTTCATGTCTGTCAAACATCTATTCTAAGGGGATGCATCCCTTTGGGAGGTTGTTGTTAGGAAAGTTTACAAATTCCAAGTTCATGGAATTTGTTATGAAATTTACTTGGGAATTAGAGAATTCCTTACCGCCTTGAAAAAATATGAGTATCTAGGCATCATCATCAAAGGCTTGCCAATGTTCTATGTTATCAGGGACCGATGGTCTAAACACCACTTCCATTTTGCACAGGTATTGAAGGACACCTTCACAAGGTTGTAGGGTGGATGTAGAGACAACAAAGGCATCAA
>ML804677.1:344994-389798 GCA_009831015.1 Picea engelmannii | reverse complement strand
TGCATTTGAGCCAAAACCGTAATCTTGGGAAGCATAGAACAATCTAACTTCAAAAATAATTTTGAATAACTTTTATAACTTGATGGTGCGCTTCATCATATAAAGATGCACTTATGCATATGGATAAACCAATCACACTGGTGCATTTAATTGATAAAAGAACTGAAGACTAACCTCCATTATCTCCTTCGCAAAGCAAAACCTACGGAAAATTTAAATGCGAATGCTTGCATTTGGATTTCACAAATTAAACTATCGTACGGTGCATTATTACTTACACACCGCACTTGTGCGTTTCTAACTGTATAGTGCACTAACTTAAGCAACTTAGAAAAATAGTGTGTGTTTACTATCAATCGTTGAAATTTATTACGAAAATAAATCAATGCATTATACATACACATCACACTAGTGTGCTATGAACTATATAGCACACCAAAAATGTAACTTTCAAAAAAAAAATAACGTGTGTGTTTGTCATCAATGCGGTGAAATATACAATGAAAAAATGAGCAGGGATTTTAGTTTTTGTGTTTATAAAGGAAATCCCTATTCATTCTTTTATTTCTTTGTCAAAGTTTAAAAGGGAGATTTGTGCAACACAGATTTATCAACAAAGATTTCAGAGTGGGTGGATTTTTTTAGAAGAGCCAAATTCAAGGGGGATTATTGTAGATATAGAGAAATCTACAGAGGAGAAATTTCAAGTATTTGATTTCATTCTATTAATCATCTTGATCATTCTCCTATTTGATTCAAACAATTTTCAGTGCATTCCCAAACAAAAAAAAGGGTTTCATAGTTACCTTTAGTATTGGAAGCCCTAATTTCCTCATTGTTTTTTTCTTTCGCTTTCTATATTTCACAAGGATATTTTTTTTAAGAATTTTTTTGTATAGGGTTTGTTTATTTATATATGGGCATTTCCTATTTGTTGCAATGAAACCACTCATTGCATTGGACCCAAACCATCCCATTGTTGTTGGTTTTTCTTTTGAAAAATGCCTTTGCGGTTACCGGTGCGCTTTGTACATAGTAAGAGCACTAGTGCGTATTTGTATGTGAACAACATCTCTTAATTTAAATTAGAAATAATATTAAAAAAATCATTTTCGTGGTTTTTACAAAACACATTGTTGAGTTTAAAATGGAAGAAATATTATTTTTTATATGGAAACCACCATGTCTTAAATTTGTTCACAGGTCGACATTGCATAATAAACAATGCTTAGGAAGCCGTGCTATTCTTAATTCATAAAACATCGACTTAATAAAACAAATTATAAAATGTTTTCAATTTCACAACGACATTGTTATACTAAACCGGTGCATGTATACATGGTTGATGCACTGGTGTGTATAAATATGGTTGATTCTTTGGTGTGTCTTAAGTTACTATACACACCTCTTTGTTTTTTTTTAAATTATGTAATTTTATCACTGATGATTCCTAGTTTTTTTTTTTCATGGAGATTTTTTTAATTCCAAGGGACAAACAAGGGGAAAACCAAGACATGCCGGTAGGGATGTCCAAAAAAGTGTAGAAGAAGATGGTAAAAGAAATGAACATAATTGTGTCGCAAGAGGAGCCATCCGAACTACAATGTGCATCAGAGGTATGTAATCATTTATTTATTCTTTTATGTACATCGAATTTAATTATCACATGAAATACTAATTTTCCATTGTTTTGTTGCATAAAAGAAAAAAAATAGAACCCATTCAACACATAAGACATGACGATGAGGAATAAAAAGGTTGATCGCAAACTTTGTGAGTTTTTAAGTTTTCATCCTTTCTTAAGATTTCATGTTTGTTGTGATCTTTATATTTAAATAATAAATTTACACTTGTCCATGGATATCTTCTAGTAGGTGCTAACATACAAAGAAGAGTCAACCCTTGAATTGATAAACATTGGGTTAAGTATGGGTCATAGGTATATGTTGAAGTATGAACGTTTAATTGAACGATTTGTAAGTAGTTATGTTGTTTAACTTCCCTTGTTTTATAATTAATGAATCAACAAGAAGACTTTATATTGATTATATCAACTGTGCTTTGTCATGTCATATTAAACATCCAAGAAACAAAGTATGGAATGCAACCAACATAGAAAATTTTGAGAGAATGAATGAATCATGGCTTTGAAAGAATGGGTATTGTTTATGAAAGACTTGGTGCTAAGGTATGTTTTTTGATTTACACAATCATGTATATTCTACAACAGTGCAACTGATGAATGACAATCAATATAATTGAATGTTACTGCAAGTTATTTTTGAATGTTACTCGACATATTGTCCCAATTGCATGAAGACATGTTAACAATAAGTGTAACAATTACATATTGGTTGCAATTTGATTATTGTGGACCTTTACATTCTCCCTTTTTGTATGACAATGGGTCTCTTATTCATATATAATTAAATGAGTTTCTTATTTGATTGCATTGCTGAATGTTGTAAAATATTCCATTCCTGAATAATTAATATGTGGGTGATTTACATGGTTACAAATAATAGAGGTGTAATTCATTAGATAATGCATTAATGCAATCATTATATCAAAATGAAATAACAAAAATATAAAACAATATTGTTATAAAAAATATTTGATTTTGAAATGATTAATTGAAAATTTGTTAAAAAAAATTAATTAAAATATATACATATCGATGCACTGTATTCTTTTGAACTCACTAGACGACGCGTGCCATAATATAGAAAGCGATACATTTTGAGGAGTGCCAATTAATTATAATAACTCACTGATACAAACTATTGAGAAAACACATTGTTCCATAAATGATATAACGTACAATAATATTTATCATTTCAAAATTGTACGGTGTTCATGTTTAAAATATTCATCGGGACACTAAATATAATGTACACATTGGTGCGTTAATTTTATTATACACACCGGGGATCTAAATATTATTTACGCACCAATGCCTTTACTATAATATACACACTCGTGCTTAGTAAAAATAATGGCACTGACATCTCACCTCGAATATTCAAAATTCACTACCCTTCGGTGCACATGGTAAAACAAACACCGATATGCACTAATTATACAAGCATTGGGGAACACACTATATTAAATGCACCATGTCTTAGGATAACTCGATCACACCGATTCTCACTATAACGTAAACACACCAGTGCGTACAAAAACTAAAACGCATTTGTGCTTCATACACAAACAAGGAAAAATGGTGCGTAGAAATTGTAAGAGCATCGATGCTTTGCATACGACGAAAAATGTGGAACCAATGCACAATAGCTATAAACACACTGGGGCATTTGTATTATATTAACACATTGAGGCGAGTTTCTCAAGACTGCACCAATGCATTTTGACAATAATCACACTGGAAAAAATAAACTCCGTTACAATCTCCGCCCGCCCAATTGTTTTAGTTATATGGAACATCCATTAAAACCTCTGCAGTCAATAGAGGATGTTGTAGCGGAGATTTTTTTGAAAATTTTGCCAAATTTTGTAACACTAAAAACCTTCGCTAGAAGGTGTTCTCCTTGTAGTGCAGATGCATTGTAAGCAAGGAAGAAGCAACAAAAGGTTGAATTAGCTTTGCTAATCTTTTGTTCTAGATGTAGAAATAAACACCCATTAAAGGAATGCCCATTAGACAAACTCCAAAACTATGGAATCTATGAACAAAACCATGCAACAACAGTTTATCTTCATTGCCTAGATTGAAAATAATATACGAAGGGGCCAAGGAGGTGACAAAACAAGTTCGCTCCATGTAACAAAGAAGACCTTAGCAACCAAGTCCAACAAGTATGCCTTAATATCCATTGTAATTTGTAATACGTTTTGAACTAACCCACCAAATATTTTGTTTCCACCTCAAAACTAGTACCCATATATTCCACGGGGGTAGTGACCATCTCAACAAAACCACAGTCGGCCTTGAAAACAGGGTTGGTGAGCCCCACAAATTGGGAACATGCAACAACAAATCAAACAACGTCAACAACAACAATTAATGTAGTTGACCCCAAATAATCAAAATCCTCTGCAATGAAACTACAATATAAGCCCATTTTTTTTTACCTTAGTTTCGAAGGATATTCTTTATTAACCTATTTAGGTCATAATTTTATCATGATGTCGACTATTATTGCATATGAAATATTTTTTACCATATTTTCATAATAAATTTTGTATGGTATTATTTAAGCCGAAAATGAGTTAAAACTTGGGTCATCATATTGGTCAATAAAACGTCATAATAAAGGTCGACTATTAGGTCATAATACAGGTAATTAGTAACTACGACAATTATGTCACAAAAATGGTCAAAAACCTGTTTATTGATTTGAAAAAAAATCTTACGAAATGAGAATTTGTAATAAACTATGATTTTTCCATTGTGTAACTTGTGTTTGTAATCATGTTGGGAATAAGATCAGTCCTATGGCTATCACAAAGAACTCACAAAAATATGGTTTTATATGCTTTTAAGTGAAAAATGTGACTTTATCACTGTTGGAACTTTTCCACATTAGGATAATAACTTTTTGAAGGATTTATGTGAATTGTAATAGTTTGGTTTAATAACAACATAGAATGTATCAAAACTTGATGAGTTGGGGAACACATTTAGTTTTGAACCACTTTGAATCGTTCTTCTCAAGGTCCTATTGTTTAGGAGTGATTTTTTCATTAACTTGTTTTTTTTTCATACTCTCTAGTTAGGTATCCAAGATGTTCCAATGTGATTTCCATGCCATTAGAAATCTTGGATACCCCACCCTATTCATGAGAATTTCAATTTAAGTTATAGTCCATCCCATATATTGTTCTTCTTGACCTTGGCTTATAAGTTGACCACGACTTATAAGTTGAAGTCACAACTTTCTTTCTGCATTTCCAACCACATGACAATGGTTGCAACTAAAGAGAAGATGATGACAATCCACACTGGTTCTCTCGATACAATTCCCAGCTCATACAAGAACACATCTATGTTTATACCTACAAAAATGTGAATTGCTACTCGTATTTACTTATAAACAGTGCAAGGAGACAACATTAGGACATGTTATCACATGATTTGTACTTGTGCAAATCCCACCACAAGATCCCCAAATCTGGTGTAACTATGGAAGAACCTACCACTGTCACCTAAGTAGGGACTTCCCTCTTTTTAGTGATGGAAGATATCCACCACAAGGGAGGCTTCGCTGGTGACCTCAAGGGACCAAATAAAAAGTTTAGTAGTCAAGCCTACCACCCCATGTCTTGGTCATCGAATGATCGGTCCAGGTCACGAAAAAATAATAGGTTTGAAGATGATTTGGTACCTGCCTAGAACAAGAACGCTTTGGAACATATATATAACAATTTCCAAGCTAAAGTTTGAAATTAAGACCTCTTTTAGACACTAGACAAGTTAGATTGCAATGGCTATTGCAAATTGTAGTAGTTAACCGGTCTTGTAACACCAATAAGTAATTTGTAACAACAACAATAATTAGTGCTAAGAAATGGAAAAATTGACCATGAAAATTTAACATATAACCAATAGAATATTGCCCAATTGTTAAAGGAAATTTCTGAGTGAGTTAGGCCACCTTTAGATGAGTGTATGGAAAAAATTAAAGTCTTTTTAGATGGTTGTAGCAAACTTTTATAAAAACATCAAGAAATATAATGAGTTTGCTAAGGTTATTGTTAGTACAATTAGTAGAAAGCTTGTGAGTTTTGAGAGAGAGAATCTATGAATCAATTTGCCAAGAGAGCGTTTTTAGATCAGTGCCTTTCTAGGGTATGGAATCTTTTCAATGCAACCAAGCTTGAAGGTTTCCCTACTTGAAACCAAGAGGTAGGATCTAAGCCCTAAGGTGCAAGCACATGTGGGCCTTAGGTCTTAGATCTTGAGGAGAAGGACTTCTAGGGTGCAAGCACGTTTGGGCCCTAGAAACTGTTTCTCCCTTCTTGTAGCATCAACTAGGTCAAAGATCGAATGTCTTGGGCTAAAATCCTAAAGTGCTAGCACTTTAGGGATTTGGGGTTCTAATCCTAGCAAGGAAAATTGATCAATTCTAGACAAATATAACTTTGTGAGAGGAAGAAACACTTATGTTCCTCTCTTAGGGTTTCAATTAATAAGACTTCTTGCAACAAAATAACAATTTCACCATAAACATTAATAACATGAACAATAATTGCAGAAATTCACTTACTCCATCCAATAAAACAAGAGATTGTAACCCTAATTGCAGAAATATCAATCCAAAATCAACAAATCCATCCACACATGATCCTTCCAAGCATAGCGCATGCGAGAGAAGAGCTAGTTACCCCAAATACAGTGAGAATTTTAGAAGTAGTCTCTCAAATGGTGAGAGAATGACGATCCAAAATGAAATGAGAGCTAGCCTTTATATATGAGGGCTAACATCTCACCTTGTCCACATAACACAACAAGTTCATAATACAAGTGGGGTCGACCCCTCATTTAACATTTGCAATGTGTAATAAATGCAAAATACATCAAAATATCCCACATGTGTGAGATGTCAAGGCCAAGTAGGGTGACATCAAGCCTCCAAAGGCTAAGGTATGGCTTTCACAGGGAATGTGACATACTCCAAGGTGAAGCAATGTCAAGTGAGGTGTCTCTTCACCCAAGATCCTGCCAAATCATCTCCAGTTCCCATCCATCCATCAAACCCTAACAATGTCAAACCATGGAAGGTGACGTCAAGGTCAAGAGAGTGACGTCAAGGGCCTCAAGGTCTCGCGTCCAATGAGAGGAGGGTTGCATCTCATCTCTGAATTATGTCTGAGTCACTACTACTACAACATCCTCCATTATGTGGGTAAATATGCCCCAAGGTACTTTGCCTAGCTTGTCATGATTCCAGCCCATATGTGTGCCACCATGACTAAATTTGCTCAAACCAAGCCCATTTTTCCATTGTTCGGGGTTCTGAGGATGCAAGAGCCAATATCATAAGGTTTTAAGTCACTATATTACCCACTGCTCTCCGTCATACATGCCAAATTCCTACAATAAGGGCACAACGTTTTCGGTACAAGCCCAAGACCTCAAAGAACCATGTTAGGGGCATTCAAAACAAATCACAGTATAAAACATGGTTAGCCAAAGTTCATAAGAAACAACAATCCTTAAAGCATGCAAAGTATGTTGTAACTTAAGACATGATCCATGTAAGACAATTTACATCAGTATCCCCTTCAAGCATCACACCAGTCTAGGATCCCATGTGAATTGAAAAGTTTAAGTATGGGAGGGCCTTCATCCAAACCTATTAGGTGTGTTAGCTAGACATGAAATAAAATAACCCAGGTAGAGGGATAGGTCCTGAGAGTGACAAGGGAAAGTAAAAACCCTTCAAGAGTAAGTGTGATAGTGATATGGTTTTAGGGCTTACTTCATGGCTCATGGTGTCATTGAATCCATTTCTATGAGTGCCTTTGTGGAGGGTGTGCTTGCTCTCGAGTTACCCCATATTTATGTGCTATTTTTTCCAATCTCCCTTATTCGCCTTTTTTGTGAGTCTTACTTATTATATTTGCAAGTCCCCTTTATAAGGTTTCAAGTCATTAGCATTGCTTATTTGGACTCGGTTGAGCACTGAAAAGGTAGAGCTCAAGTTTGAATGAGATTTTATTAGTCCCTTTTGCTATCATTCCTTTCTTTATTAAGCATCATTTTCTTATTCTTTTAGCAGCCACTACAAAACAACCTCTGGGCCTTCAACCCCTCTTCTCATGAGAGAAGGGACAATGACACATTGTCAAATTTTGGTACACTATGAGAGGCCCTAGGATGGAAAGTGTTAAGTATGGCGGGGAATGGAATGTTACCCTTGTGAGGGCCCCCCAGTAGTACCCCTTTTCCCTAGGTGGCGACAACACTATATTAGGGCATAAAGGCTAACCACCAAGGTGAAACAATGCAATTAACACAATTTCTTAGACTAGTGATCCATTATCCAACTTCAGCCAAAGATCCTCATCTACAAGCCTAACAAATTAAGCACAACACTTTTCATGAAGGAAGGACTAACATACCTCATGGTGACAATGGCTTCCATTTCCATACCTTGGTTTGATTGAACGTGATGAGCCTTGGTTGACCTGTAGCTGTAAAGGTGAACGAGGGGGGTTGTCGGGCTGCTATATGTGGACACGTTGATCATCATCATGGTCGAGATCATGTTCTCCATTGCGGGCCATGAGACGTGATCTCTTGTAGTTACCCCTAGGCATGGGGGGGTAACATCTGACTCCAACATGGGGACATGTGCTCACCATAGAGCACATGAGAACCTCAACATCTCTAGTTGTCCAAGACATGCAATTCCACACCCACTTCAAACAACAACACCTTTTATAAGTATCTACCAGTGGATGTGATCCACCAGGATCAATGATAAATCCAAAACCACACTGAAAAGAAAAAAAAATCCTTATTTACAAGCAATAATATGCAGTGATCAAGTGCAATTTCATAACATGTATTCATTATGTAAAAATAATTTTGCAAAATATATAAGAAATATGCAATACTACACTAGCATGAATGCAAGATGCAACATATATACAAATGAAATGTAAGATGAAAATGCCTACCTAGCCTACACTAATTTATGTTAGTTCAGGTCAGGTCCCGTATGGGAAGTAGGGCTTGAGAAGGTATTCGTTAATGGGTAACCATAACTTTTCCCCTTCAAGTGTAGCTCGGTTAAATAAGTTGAGACCAACTTCGCTCACAATATGGTAGGGTCTAGTTCACAAACTATCAAACTTCTTATGCATTCTTGGTTTCTCCATTCTCTTGTCCCACAATAGTACTTGGTCTGCTTCTTTAATAGTCCTCTCTCTTACCTTGTGATCAAATGTTCCCTTAATATTCTCTTGGTTACGTGCCATTTGATAATAAAAAAATCCTCCTAGATTCATTCAGTTGGTATACTATGTAGATTCATTGGTATACTATCTCAAACAAGGTTTTTCTTGTGGAAGTTGTGGTCGTGATGTGGTCTACCCATACAAAATATTTGATCTTACTCTCCCAGGCCTTCTTGTTTTCTCCTAGAATCTTCTTGACAATATTCATCAGATTCTTATTACTTGATTATGCCAATCTATTTCCCTAGAGATAGTAGTTGGAAGAGTGAGACAGGACAATCCCATACTTGAAGCAAAACTCTGCCAAAGCAAGGGAGATAAAGTCATTAGCATTTTCGATAGTGATTTTGGCAAGGGCACCAAACCTTGTTATTATCCTATCCTTGAGAAAAATCATGATGACTTCCTCAGTTTCCCTTTTCGTTGGGATGGCCTCTACCCACCTTGTGAAATAGTTTGTAGTAGTCAAAACCCAATGATATACATTATTGGAGTTCTCCATGAATTCACCAATAAAATCTAAACCCCATTGCTAGAAAAGGGGCTTCAACAATGATTGGCTTCAAAGGCAATGCAGGCAGTCATTGTTTTCATGTGAATAACTGACAAGGATGGCAAAACCTAATATAACGATGGGTATTAGTGAACAATGTAGGCCAGTAATATCCTATTGTTATGATCTTATGGGTAGTGGTACGGGAAACAAAGTGACCATCACAATAACCTGAATGGAGTTCCTTAGTCAATCGATCGACTTCATCTTTGTTCACACATCTAAGGATGATTCCATCAAGTTTATTCCAACCTAGGCCATCTTGGGTCAAACAATACTTCATGGCCTTTAGTTTCAATGCTCTTTTTTTTTGATCTACTAAGTGGTCGGGGCATGAAATATTCTCTATGTAGTAGATAATTTCTGCGTACCACTCATCATGTTCAAGTTCACTTATTATCATGTTGACTTGTTCATTTCCCCCCATCTGTATGGCTTCTTCATTGCTTTCAATCAACATCTAGTCCAAACCTTTCCCTTTGATAATATTTGTAGGTTTGATTCCTAAGTCATATTCTTGAATTTTGGACACCCACTTTCCCCTGGTCCCAAAATAATCTTGCTGAGAAAGAACATATTTGACAACGGGGCAAGGCACATAAGATTTGATCTTGTTGTATCAAACATCACTTCTAAAGTTATTAAGGGGATTGACAATGGCATATGCTTGCTTCTTGGTGATTGAGTAATTTTACTCAACATCCCTAAGGGTTTTTCTCATGAAGATGATGGGTTTCTCATAGTCATCCTTGTTATTTTGCAATAACACTTTGGTTATAATGTCTTGAGAGTCAAATGAAAAAATTATAAAGTCACGAGAATAGTCAGGGCTAATCAAGACTGGTGCCTTAGTGATCACTTCCTTAATGTATTCAAAGGACCTTAAGCTATTGTTAACCCATCTAAAAGCAACATATTTTCTCAGCAAGACATTCATTGGCTTAATCTTCTCAACGAAGTTCGGTATGAATCGTCTTATGAAGTTGATTTTCCCAAAGAATGATTGCAGTGATTTCTTGTTATTAGGTGGACATTTGTTGTTGATAGACTCAACTCTTTTGAGATCGATGAAGATACCCTCTTCTATGACTACGTGTCCTAATAAATTTCCCTTATCGATACCAAAGATTGACTTCTCGGGGTTAAGGGAGATGTCATATTTCCTATAATGCTTGAATATCGTCTTAAGGTGTGAGATATGTGCATTCCTTTCCTTAGATACAATTGTCAAGTCGTTCTAGTATATTTCTATGATCTTCTCTATCATATCCCTCAAGGAAAAATCCATTTCCCTTTGGAAAGTAGATCCAATGTTCATGACACTGAAGGGTATCCTTAAGTACATGAATGTTCCCCAAGGGGTGGTGAATGCAATTGTAGTTGATCCTCTCTTTTTACTAAAAATTGGTTGTATCCTGAAAACTGTCCAACATGGACATCATCCTGTCATGAATAACTCTTTGTAGCATATGCTTCATGTTTGAGAGAGGGTAATTATCCTTCAATGATAATTGATCGAGGTTTATAAAGTTGACACATAGTCTAATGTCTTTGTTCTTTTTACAAACCACCAATAAGTTGGACATCCAAGAGGAGTACTTGATGGGGAATATGATCTCGACATCAACCATCTTTTGAAGCTCTTTTTCGATTTGGGGTGCTAGCTTGGGGTTGATATGTCTCAGCTTTTGTTTGAATAGTTTGGCTCCTTCTACAAGGGGGATGGTGTGTTGAATGACATCACTCCTATAGACCTTTAAATCATCGTAAGTCGAGGAAAACATGTCCTTATATTGGCGAATTAGGTATAGTACACCATCTCTTTCAGCCTTAGTGGTACCCTTCCCAAGTCTTACCATTATTGGCTCAATTCCTGAGCCTACGTTGAACTACAAAACTTTATCGTATTGGTTTACAACATGTTTTCCCTTATACATTTCATGTCTGTCAAACATCTATTCTAAGGGGATGCATCCCTTTGGGAGGTTGTTGTTAGGAAAGTTTACAAATTCCAAGTTCATGGAATTTGTTATGAAATTTACTTGGGAATTAGAGAATTCCTTACCGCCTTGAAAAAATATGAGTATCTAGGCATCATCATCAAAGGCTTGCCAATGTTCTATGTTATCAGGGACCGATGGTCTAAACACCACTTCCATTTTGCACAGGTATTGAAGGACACCTTCACAAGGTTGTAGGGTGGATGTAGAGACAACAAAGGCATCAACGACATAATTTTCTTATTTAGGCACTGATTCAATTGAAAAGTCATCAATTTTTTTTTATGGTGTCTCACACTAAATCCCTATATCTCCTCAATCTCTCATTTTTTGTAGAAAAAATTAGATTTACTTGGGAAATAATTAGAGTAGAATCTCCTATGACCTTCAAGCACCTTATATTCCTATCAAGGGCTAGGTTGAGTCCTATGAGAAGATATTTGTATTCAATAATGTTGTTTGTACAATCATACTCAAGTCTATATGAGAAATAAGTAGCCTCCTTAGAGGGGGTTGTGAGGACAATCCCGAATCCTAAACCAAAGCTAGAGTGAACACCATTGAATTTTAAAGTCCACATTTCATTAGCATCTCAACACTTCTAAATTTGGAGTGTGGGGTCAATGGCATAGAAATTTCCCATTTTTTCATCTAATTAAAATACTTCGTCCATGGGACCCTTTGGGGACTCAACATGGTACCTAACGATAGGTTCTCTATAGAGGGTGACAAATCCTCCTTTAGGGTGAGGGATGGTAGCATATCATAGGTCCATCTGAAGGATACCTCCTAAGGTTTCCACCCGTTATTTGGATAATAAAATTCCCCAAATGTTAGGTATATCAATTACTACAACATTCATCACAAGGGAAATGCAAGGAAAGGTGGTAAGGCTAACCCTAAGGTCCTTAATAAGGTCACACACCATGATAGGTTTAGAGTCCACTCCACATACATTTTGGTAAGGTCATGAGATTTCAAGGCCAAGTTGTTGCATTACCTTCAAAGGCATAATATTCATGCAGGCACCTAAATCTAGCATGCAATTATGGAGGGTGAACTCGTTCATTAGGAGAGAGATGAAGAATGGCACATGCTTTGCATTCTTCCTACCAATATTTTCAGTGTGGAGGATTATCTCAAGATCCTCCTCTTCTTGGAGGTATTGGAATTCTTTGATGCTAGGACATGGTGAAGTCATGGGGTTCTTAAGTTGTTCTTCTGAGTCCCCTTTATTGGGACTTGATGAGGATGGAAGGTCATTAGAGTTGAAAAGGTCTAATTATTCTCTATCTCCCTTGGGGACTATTGGCATAGCAAGGTTGGTTTCCTCCTCAAGGGGTTCATAGTCCTCTTCCAATTCCTCACTAATAAGTGCTTGGAGTTGTCTCTCAATTTCCCTAACAATATTCTCAGTCTTGGTATGCCATTTTCTTTTAGTGATGGGATATGGTTCCTCATGACAGGTGCACACCCATGCAATATTAATCACGTCTAGTTGACGAGGGACACACCTTTCATCTATGGAATTCACCTTAGTCACGAGGTTCGTATGGGATAACACAATATTCGTAATATTTTTTTCAAGAGCATTTTCCATAGGGGGTTATCAAGCTCACATGAATATAAATTGGTTTCTATTTGGGAGGAAAGATTTTGTGCCTACTCGAGGTTTTTAGGGAACTTGCCCTTCAAAAATAATTGAAATTGCCCTTCTAAATCATTTATATACCGGGCTAAAGTAATTGCTTTTGTGGATCTATTGTTGAGAGAAAATTCTTCCATCAAGGCATCAAACCTGGTGTTGAATTCTCTCAAAGGATCTTGTTCATATTTTTGAATTTTGTGAAACTAGGAGAAATGGAAATCTTGATCCTTTCTATCACCCCATTTTTTCATGAAATCACTCTCGAAATATTCCCAGATTTCAGTACTCTTGATTGGGAGGTTGTCATACCATGCCCTAGCATCTCCTAACAATGAGGCAAAGAAGACCCTCATGATCACATCCGTGTGTTGGTTTTTTTCCTCGTAGAGTCCATACTCATCATAGAATCTTCTTAGGTGATAATCAACCTTGGTATCATCATTACCAGAGAATTTAGATATAAAGGAATTAGCATCTTCAGGCATATCGTGGGGAAAACCATGGATTCTACTCATGTCCAAGGGTCCGAAAACATTGTTGGATGTCCATTTTGGAGGAGCCATGTGGGAAATGGGCTTAATTCTATAATGGCGCCCAGTATGAGTTGTCATCAATGGAGTCACCAGATGATTCCTCCAAGAGGATCATCGAAGGAAGGTGAGGAAATAAACCTCAGTGGAGTCGCGAGGTAAACTTGTAGGATAAGGGCTTCGGGGAAAGTTTACCAAAGATATGTCATTGGGGAGAATGACTCAATCCTCCCTGGTAGTAGTGCCAAAATGTTCTTGAAAGGTTTGTACTTGCGTAAATACCACCACAAGATCCCCAAATCTTGCATAACTATGGAAGAACCTACGACTGTGACGTAAGTAGGGACTTCCCTTGTTTTAGTGATGGAAGAGGTCCACCACAAGGGAGGCTTCCCTGGTGATATCAAGGGATCAAATAACAAGTTTAGTATCCAAGCCTACCATCCCCTATCTTGGTCACCGAATGATCAGACTAGGTCACAGAAAAAGAAGAGGTCTGAAGATGATTTGTTACTTTCCCATAACAAGAACACTTTGCAGCAGATATATAACAATTTCCAAGCTAAAGTATGAAATTAAGACCTCTTTTAGACACTAGACAAGTCAAAATGCTATGGCTGTTGCAAATTGTAGTAGTTAACCAACCTTGTAACAAAAATAAGTAATTTGAAACAACAACAATAATTAGTGCTAAAAAATTCCACAATTAACCATGAAAATTATCATATAACCAATAGAATATTGCCCAATTGTTAAAGGAGATTTCTGAGTGATTTAAGGCACCTTTAGATGAGTGTATGCAACAAATTAAAGTGTTTTCACATGATTGTAGCAAAATTTTATAAAAATAACAAGAAATATAATGAGTTTGCTAAGGTTAGTGTTGTACAATTAGTAGAAAGCTTGCGAGTTTTGAGAGAGAGAGACAATTTATCAATTAATTCACCAAGAGAACGTTTTGAGATTAGTGCCTTTCTAGGGTATGGAGTCTTTTCAATGCAATAAAGATTGAAGTTTGGCCTACTTAAAACAAAGAGGTAGGATCTAAGCCCTAAGGTGCAAGCACATTTGGGACTCAGGTCTTAGATCTTGAGGAGAAGAACTTCTAGGGTGCAAACACATTTGGGCCCTAGAAACTGTTTCTCCCTTCTTGTAGCTTCAATTAGGTCAGAGATCAAATGTCTGGGGCTAAACTCCTAAAGTGATAGCACTTTAGGGATTTAGGGTTCTAACCCTAGGAAGCAAAATTTACCAATTCTGGACAAATATAACCTTGTGAGAGGAAGAAGCACTTATGTTGCTCTCGTAGGGTTTCAATTATCAAGAGTTCTTCCAACAAAATAACAATTTCACCATAATCATTAATAACATGAATAATAATTGCAGAAATTCACTTACTTCATCCAAGAAAACAAGATATTGTAACCCTAATTACATAAATATCCATCCAAAGTCAACAAATCCATCCACACATGATCCTTCCAAGCATATTGCTTGACATAAAAGAGCTAGGTACCCCAAATAGGGAGACAATTTCAGAATTAGTCTCTCAAATAGTAAGAGAATGATGATCCAAAAATGAAATGAGAGCTAGCCTTTGTATATGAGGCCTAACATCTCACTTTGTCCACATAACATAAAAATTTCACAATCAAAGTGGGGCCAACCAGTCATTTAACCTTTACAATGTGTAATAAATGAAAAATACATCAAAATAACCCACATGTGTAAGACATCAAGGCCAAGTAGGGTGACACCAAAACTCCAAATGTTAAGGTAGGGCCTCCAAGGGCCAAGTGGCATCCTCCAAGGTGAATAAATGTCAATTGAGGTATATCCTCCCTAATTTCATGCCAAATCATCTCAGGTACCCATCCATCCATCAAAACCTAACAACACCAAACCATAGAAGGCAACTTCAAGGTCAAGAGGGTGATGTCAAGGGCCTCAAGGTGTTGCGTCCAAGGAGAGGAGGGTTGCATCTCATCTCTGAATTATGTCTAAGTCATTTCTATTACAACGTCCTCCATCCAATGGGTAAATAGGCCATGGGGTACTTTTCCCATCCTATGGGGCTTCTAGCTCATTTGTGTGCCATCATGACTAAATTTGTTCAAACCAATCCCATTTGTCTATCGTTCAAGGTTTTGAGGATGTGAGAGCCAATATCTGAGGGTGGTGAGTGACTAGATGCCCCACTGCTCTCCATCACATGTGCCAAAGTCTTGCAATAAGGGCACACCGCTCTACATACAAGCCCAGGACGTCCCTCAAAGAACCATGCTAGGGCCATTCAAAACAAATCACAATATAAAACATGCTTAGCCAAAGTTCATAAAAAATGTTAGTCCTTAAAGCATGCAAAATAAGTTGTAACTTAAAACATAAGACATGCAAGACAATTTACCTCAGTATCCCCTTCAAGCATCACACCAGTTTAGGACCCCATGTGAGTTGACAAGTTTAAGTATGGGAGGCACTTCATCCAAATTTATTAGAATTGCCACCTAGATAGGAAATAAAATAACCCAGGTAGAGGGATAGGTCCCGAGAGTGACAATGGAAAATAAAAACCCTTCAAGAGTAAGTGTGATAGTGATATGGTTTTAGGGCTTACTCCATGGCTCATGGTGTCATTGAATCCATTTCTATGAGCACCTTTGTGGTGGGTGTGCTTTCTCTTGAGTTACCCTATATTCACATGCTATTTTTTCCAATCTCCCTTATCTGCCTTTTTTATAATTTCTGCTTTTTTATATTTGCAAGTCCCCTTTATAAGGTTTCAAGTCATTAACATTGCTTTTTGGACCAAGGTGAGCACTAAAAAGGTTGAGCTCAAGTTTGGACTAGATTTTACTAGTCCCTTTCACTATAATTCCTTTCTTTCTTTAGCATCAATTTCTTATTCTTTTAGAAACAACTACGAAACAACCTCTGGGCCTTTATCCCCTCTTCTCATGAGAGAATGGACCATGACCCATTGCTTAAGTTTGGTACACTATGACAAGATCCAATATGGAAAGTGTTAAGTACGGTGGGGAATGGAATGTTACCCTTGTGAGGGCCCCCCAATAGTACCCCTTTTCCCTAGGCGGTGACAATATGGGACTAGGGTATAGAAGCTAACCACCAAGGTGAAACAAAGTAGCCAACACAATTTCCTAGATGAATGATCCATTATCAAACGTCAACCAAAGATCCTCATCCACATGCACAAAAAATTAAGCACATCTCTTTGCATGAAAGAAGGACTAACATACCTCATGGTGACAATGGATTACTATCTCCAATACCCTGGGTTGCTTAAATGTGATGAGCCTTGATCGACATCCTTTTTTGGAAAAATCAAATTTGTAAGAAGATTTGTTCCATATGTTTTTGAAATTGTTAAACCTCTTTAGTAGATGATAAAGAAAGACGTTCAATTCAAGTGGACATTTTTTGAAAAGGAGGCCTTTGAAAACATCAATCAAGGCCGCCATAACAACTACACCTACTTTACAAAGTCCATACTTTACTAAGGATTTATTGTTGTATACTTTTTCTTTTGACCATTCTCTTACAACAGTTCTCACTCAGAAGGATCAACAAGGGAATGAGTGCCCCATAGCATTTATGAGCACTGGACTCCAAGGTGCTTAGTTGAATTACCCACCGGTAGACAAGCAAGATTTTTCTATAAAAAAAGCTATCAAACAATTAAGGCCTTATGTACTGAAGAACCATACCAAGGTGATCGTCCCTCACCCGGAGGTCAGATCTCTCTTCGTGTAGAAAGAACTAGGTGAGAGACAAGACAATTAGATGACTTTTTACAAGAGTATGACCTTGAATTTAAACCAACAACCATTGTTAAAGGTTAAGGCCTATGTAAGCTAGCTACTAGAGTCATGGATTCTGAATATTAAGAAGAAGATGGATGGAAAGAGGAACTGACCCTTTACACACAACAAGTTCTGCATGTCTTATCAATTGAGAATTTGTGTTATAATGATATCAAATACTATCTTCATCATGGCACTGCTCCTAATAATGTTAATTCCAAACAAAAGAGAGTGCTAAGGCTGAAGTCTATACAATATCAATTGGTTCATGGTGTTTTATTCAGAAAGAATTATGACAGAGTTCTTCTCTGATGTCTTGAAAATCCCGATGCTGACAAGGTTCTCAAAGACATGCATTATGGACCAGTTGGAGGTCACTTTTGAGGAAAGACAACATCCCACAAGATATTGAGAGTTGGGTACTACTGGATGACATTATTCAAAGATTCTCATGCCTTCTCTTGAAGCTACAAAGTTTTCCAAAAGTCCACTGGAAGAGAGCACACGACAATTATTTTGTTACAACCTATTTTTGTTGAATATCCCTTCGAACAATGGGGGATGGAATGATCCAGGTGGATATCGGTGGCCACATACCTATTCCACTGGCTTGAAAACAAATTTTTGCCTTGGGAGTTTTTCGGGTTCCAAACTTCCGGGGCCGTTTTGAGGCCCTAAATGAATTTTTTTGGGGATTTGGGGCCCAAGTTATTTCCAAAGGCATTGACCTGGGCCAATCAAAATTTTTTCTTCTTGGTTAGACCTTTCCAACGGGCTATTGTGCTCCTAAAATGAATATCGTATGCAAAAGTTACGACCCCGGGAAGTTGATGTACTAACTTATACCCAAAAGGGGCCCACATGACTTTTGGCGCTTCATCTCCTAGGGTTAGGTTTTTTTATGTCTAGGGTTTTTGACATTCCTATTTATTGTAAAAGGCCTTCAGATTCTCATTTTAACCATCTTCTTGCGAATGAGAGTAGCCGTCACATCTCTTCTCACAGATAAGCTGCCACCATTCCAACAAGCTTGTTTTCCGTTGCATTTTACAATGTCAACTTATTTCCTTATTGAATAGAAAACCAATTTTACAGTATCTATGTTATTTTTTGTTAAGCATATTTTAATAATATTTATTCATTTCGTTATGCTCATAAAATCCACATCAGTGGTATCAGAGCGGTCTGCTCCTTTTCGTCTTAATTCATGTCCCCAACGAGGTCAGGGTACAAAGAATTGGGTCTCGAGCTTGTTTCTTGAGGACAAAATTTCTCGCACGCCCAAGTGACCTCTCATGGCAGGAGAAAAGAAAGATGACGGGATAGGGGATCCTTTCAAAATGTTGTTTGAGGAAGCCCTCACGCAACAAAGGAACGAGATGATGGATAGTTTTGCGCAAATTCTTCGGCGACTACCAACATGCGACGCATCTTCCTCGAGTAGAGGCGCCTCCCTATTCAAGGTACAAATCAAATTTAATATTCCTATATTTGAAGGTCAGATAGACGTAGATGTTGTAGACAAGTGGTTGAATCTACTAGAAGAGTATTTTTCTCTCCATAACTTTTCGAATAGAGAAACGATTACTTTTGCGCTCCTCAAAGTCGTTCCCCATGTCAGAGATTGGTGGGAAACTTTCTGTGAGAAAAAGGAAAAAGAGGATCCCTCATTATTTACAGTCACGACCACTTGGGAATCCTTCAGGGATGCTATTAAGGAACAATACTACCCTGTTGGAAGTTGTTATAGGATAAATCGGTAAATGCCGACATAAACTAATCTCCTTAGATCCACTTAGATCTAGAACAAAACAAGACAATACACTACTATTTCCTTAGCTTTCAATTATCAAATGAGAAATGGATCTAGGACATACTTTTTAAATATCGAAGATCCGACTTCGCCAATGAAATCCAAGCTCCGTCACGAGGTTTATGAGAAATATCTGCAAATAAGCACAAGCCAACGAAGACAAGAATAATAGAGTATTTGATATGAAACTATGTACGTGATCAAGGAATCATGCAATATGGACAAATGACATTCATATAGGAAAGAAAAGTATATCTGTATTAAATAATGTGGAAGAAAGATACAACTAGATGCCTTGATTTCGTTAGGTTCCTTCCAACAATTCCTCGCTTCCCACACACTTCTTTCTCCAAGGATTATGAGAGCATAGATCTGATAGCTACTCACAATCTATCTTGACAAAGCAAATTTCAAAGCCACTCTAATCAAGCCAAATTTCCAATCTACAAAACTTAATATTAAGCCAATATTATCCAAGCTAACAATCTCAAGCCAAATTTCTAATCTCAAAGGCTCAAGAATTTTCCAACCCAATCAAGCTAAAGCTCAATCCAACTAATTGTCTCCATGAGAGCTCCTCTCCTTTTATAAGTTGAAGAGGATAATGTGAGGAGGTTAGGATGATCCCACTAAATCATTAAAGCCAGTAAGATCCAAACCATATGGAGGCCACCTCACCATAGAATCTTCTCCTTCTATAAGCATCGAGAAAATGCTTGTTTTTCCCACGTACGAAGGTCGCCGCACTCTAGCTATAGTGCAGCCTGTGGAAATTCCGCACCCTGGCTATAGTGCAGCCTGGGGAAATTAGGCATTTTCGCACCCTGCATATAGAGAAGTCTGCGGAAATCCTCTAAAATAGGGTTTTTACAAAGGAAAACACAACTTCTTCTCTCAAGAAAAATTCTACTCCCTTATTTCTTTAGGAATTCAGGCCATTGACCCCTCTGAAGGCAACAGATAGGTTTACATCATTAACGGTCATAGGGATGATGAAAATAATGTGTAACAAAGATCCCCCCAAAGTATTAAGTTAGAACAAAATGATAGCCGAAATACTTTTTTGAGTGTGTGTAGGGAACAAGGAACACGTCGGTCAGAAACCTGCCAACAAACAAGGAAATACAGTACAATAATATATCATCACTGAGGTAGGCATTCCCATACTCAGAATACAAATGACTCAAATCATAAATGCCGACATGCAAAGATCCATGTCAAGTAAGATAGGTCATGGCCACCAAACATACACTGTGGATCCATGCCATTATGACTCAAATATGAACATAGCCACCAAAAATACATTGTGGATATATGTGTTAAAGACTCAAATTTGAACATAGCCACGAGACATACAATGTGGATCTATGCAACAATACAAACTGAATATACTCCAACGCAACCTAAATTTGTGAGAAAAGATTTAGGGTCTTCATCTCGACCATTATGTAGTATGGATCTAACCATGCGAATACATGTGCTGAAGTCGAACATGGTAGAAACCACTTGATTACCGGTCATTAGTGAATACCGTTAACAAGTGCGAGAGAAATCACCATTAATGTCAATGACCCCCAAGGTACTCTAGTACAATCCAACGAATGTGAATCAATGATCTAAGGTCGAACACTCAGTGGAATCTCCCGATCAGGGGTCAATAATGAAAACCCACTGTCGAAAGTGAGGAAATCTTCCATTGAGGCATGCAATTTCCAAGGTACCAATTAGTTTCTAAGTCTAATTCCTAGATAATGAGTTGAAGTCAAAAGGAAAAGACTCGTGACAGGAGGGCCTTAATGTATCCCCCATCAATGACATGAAATGAGTAACAAGATTTGATGTAGACCAGAGTAACAAGTGATTCAAGACTGACTCAGGGATGGTCGACGCAATAGAAGGATTAAGGACTGTAGAAATGGTCAACGCAATAGAAGGATCTCTGGGTTGAATTTATTTTTTGAACATATTAATGACACGACAATTGTATTGGAAAAACTCACTGAACAATAGGGATCACAGACCAATTTGTAATCTTATAAAGGAGTATGATCAAGGGACAAGTGGATTTTCCCAACCTAGACGCAAGGCGAGTGAAAGGGTGTCATGTTCAAAAGCGACTCTTCCATAGAATATAGGTTTAGACACATTTCTTTCCCAATTTTTCCCCACCATTTCTGGCGAGTACCTCTTTATTTTTACGCAAGCTTGAGGAGGATAACATATTCTTGTAATGTAATCTCATCCTTCAGATGAGTCTCTCTGAGTATTTTTAACGAACCCTAGGAAGGAGTGGTTTGGTCCCATATGGGCCTTTCGATGTTTGTTTAACGAGTCCAAAGAAAGAAAACTCAGGGGTTTTTCATGTTTAGAAAGTTTGAAAAACACTTAAAGAGAACTCTCTCAATTCCTTTTTCGTAAAGTAGTCTAATGAGACCGAAAAAGAGATAAACTATTGCTCAACATACATGTTTTCTAATACTTTAACGAGCGTGAAAAGAACAAGATCACTCGGCAATATTTTCATGTTTAGAGAGTCCGAAAAGAACTTAAAGGGAACTCCAGGGGGTTCCTTTTTCGTATAACCTTTATGAGTCCGAAAAAGTGATACAAGTTTACTCGGTTACATTCTCATTGATTTACGAGCACGAAAAAGAACAAAGACTAAGCTCGATAACTTATTCTCATGTATTTACGAGCATGAGAAAGAACAAAGACTAAGATCAGGATTGTTTTCATTTTTACGCAAGCTTTAAAACAAAACAAAACTATGCTTGGACTTGGTTTCATTTTTACTCAAGATTGAACCAGAGGAAACTATGCTTGGGCAAGTTGGTTTCATTTTTACACAAGCTTGAACCATAGAAAACTATGCTTGTGACTTCCCAATGCATGGTTGGGACTTAGTCCCCATCTTAAGAAGCTAGTGGCTCAACTTCAACTTGAAGTCCAGGGGCTGGAAGCATTGCCCCCCAAGCTTCGTTTCATCCAACTGCAAAGGCGGAGGAAATGAAGCTTCAAATACTAGATGAAAGACTTGACTCAATAGAGAGGGGGAAGTTGTTTCATTTTTTAATGAGCTTGACACAGGATAAGAACTATGCTTGAGAATCCAGGTTCAATCCCTAGACCTCTATTTCATTTTTTAACGAGCTTGACACAGAAACATGAACTATGCTCACAAGCTCTGTTTCGTTTTTTAACGAGGTTGCTGCATAGAGGCGAAAAAATATCCTCATAGCTGGTTTCATTTTTTAACGAGTTTGAAATCAGAAAACCATGCTCAACGTTGGTTTCATTTTTTAATGAGCTTGAAATCAGAAAACCATGCTCAAGGCTCTCTTCTTGATCACAACTTCCAAGAAGACAAAGCTCTGGAAGGACACCATGTCAAGGGACAAACCTTGGTCATGGCCTCCAAGAGATCTTCACTCGACGGAAGAAACACACGTCGAGGGCTGCGATAGGGGTAAGGAGATCAGGCTCCAATAGCCCTACTTAAGATATCACGATGTCAACTAATGGATCCAAGTCATAAGAGACTGAGCTTACAGTGAGAGGCACATCTACATTGGCAACTGAAGGCATGGGAGACAATGCACATAATTTCCGTGTGGCAAGGGCGATACTGTATGCATATAAGAACCATTAAGGGAGGTAATCTAGTCAGGACCGATGAATGAAAGTTGATCAATAGTCACAATTCTTCCATTGTGAGGGAAAGATATCACACGAAAAAGAGTGGACACAATATCTTTCATGGCATAGACATAATCCCGTCTTAGGAGTAAAGAAAAATCTAAGGGGTCTTGGACTACCATGACATCAATAAAGACATTTTTTCCACCCAAAGTTACAAGAAACTGTGGAAGGGTCCCTAAAGGTTGACTGGTTCTTCTATTAAAAGCTAACAGATTCTGCGTAAATGGGGCAAGTTGAGGAGAACCCAAAGCTTTCCAAGCAAAAGAGGACAAAATACTAACAAACACACCTTCATCTATCAATGTTTGAGGAACATCCCGACCACAAAATTGTACTGTAATCTAGAAAGGAATGTGAGAGGGAAGATGAGGTCCAGTTAGCACATCCCAATTGAAAAGGATGGACTTATTACTTGGAGGGGGTTCCACGGGAGAAGGAGGAATGCCCCTCATCACGGTAGATTTTGTATCAATGAGAAAAATGCGGGCAGTATCAGGTTTACTCTCTAGCGGGAGAGTAGGATTGACCGATGATGAGACCATATCGATCACTTGGGTTGCATTCTCCAAGGGGAGAATGGGGTCGACAGGTAGAAATGGATTGACCGCTTGGGTTGCACTCTCTAACGGGAGAGTGGGATCGACCGATGATGGGATTGGATCGACCACATGGATTTCACTCTCTAACAAGAGAGTAGGATCGAATGATGATGGGATCAAATTGACCACTTTGTCAACTGGTTCAACTAAAGACGTGACCAGATTGATTGCAGGATCAGCCTGATTGACCGACGAAGGGGCCAGATTGATCATCTCATGAACTATAGGTGGGTTGAGAGTAAGCTTGCAATAAGTAGCCAAAATTTAGGGCTGTGAAACAGTCATGTCTTCTAGTAACTTTGAGGCTTTTTCCATATGAGGGAAAAGGTAAGTTAGATGAATCCATTTGCATAACATACACAAGAATTTGACTTTACTTTTCTTCTTCCCAACGATATCTTGACTAGTTGACGGGGGGTCATCAACATGTTGTTTAGAGGTTGACGACATGGGTTGGTGAGGGTGTGTAGACCATGCTTCTATAACCTTGGATAGACCGGGGAAATATTTAAGAATATGGCTACCCTTACAAAGCCTGCAATGGTACTTGGGCTTACGGGTTGTTTGGGTGATCTTAGCACCATCAACACTCCCAACACGATTAACAGTAACCAATTTCTTTCCAACATGTCCGACAGTGGTTGGAAGTGTGCATCCTTACTTATTTTTCTTCTTCTTCTTATCCACCGGGTTACTAGCTTCAGAGCTTTCACTCGGCAAAGGATCAACATGGGGTTGATGTTCTTGGGGGGAAGTGCTTACAAATGAAGCACTAACTACATTTGGGACTACCTGAGTAGAAAACAACCATATCGGTAATCCAATTGTGAGACCTGGAAGGCTCAAAGTAGCAATGTGAGGAGGACAATTGTTTCTGTAAGAAGGAAAAACAAAAGGCTCCCCTGGAGCAGAGGTTCCTTGATTGGTCATTTCAGGAAATGACGCCATTAAATAAAAAATCTGACCTAGAGTCTGCTAGGGAAAACAAACACCACACGCTAAAATATAGTAAGAAAGCAAGCAAACAAAACCTTATCACAATGAACACACTAGTTGGTGATGAAATCCAACGTCGTGAGAACAATATAAGAAGGGGTTGAGATAGAGCGAGTGGAAAAGTTACGTCGACGACCTGCTTAACGAACTTACACCCTAGTGCATGCTCCCACACATAATCATGGGGATACCCTTGAAGGAGCCCCAATGAGTTTGGCCAACGTCGCTTCCAGGTACCATGAAGACTTTCCCCCCCATAATACGTGCAATCTCTACACTAAGACCAACAAAGCAGGGTGAGTAACTCTACCAGTCTCAATGCGACCTCGTGATTGACCCTTGTGTTAGAAGGGCTTCTCAAGACAAAATGTAGCAAGTGGATTTCACCGCTCCCTAACACAAGATTCTATGTTTGTTTGCAGCTTTGGAAAGTTATATTTCACACCTATTCCAAAGCCCTACAACTAATCTAATGTAGGTTTGCTACTAGAAAATATAAAAATGTCTAATCAATTTTTATAAGCGCTTTATTTTTTAAGGTTGTTGTTACTCAAAAGGAAAATGGTGTGGACAATATGGTGTTTTGATCGACTCAAAAGTTATGCAAAGAGGTGAAGATGCAATTTTTTCATTTCAATGAAAGCTATGCTATGAGAAGGAGAAAACATTTATAACTCCCATATGCATAATGTCCCAAAATTTTAAAACTCATCAATATCAATATCTTCAAGAAATGATAGAAAGAGACTGTACACCAATACACGATTCATGGCCCCCAATATCTTAAATTTTTCAGAATTTAAGACCAAAAAATGCCAAGAATCATGCAATTTTGTTACTTCAAATGCAAAGAAGCCCCCAATCTAATATAAGGCAAGAAATTGCAATTTTTTGTTTCAAAGAAACATTAAAACAAATAGCAAATTACTTCAAAAAAAAAACAACCCAAAATGAGTTTCTCTTTTAACACGATTTATTCAAAAAAAGAAGTATTCTTTCACTAAACAATTCTAAGGAAAAATGATGCTTTGTAACAGAAAGACACTCGAAGCAAGAGATTAAATCTTTCAAAAGAAAACAAAGCAAATACGGCTAAGAACAATTTCAAATCTTGTCAAGAAGATTGTGATCAGACCCACCAAATCACCCCAGAACCATGGCACATATTTGGGCAAGGAAAACCACCAAAAAACAAATTTTTTCACAATCGCCCCAGGCTGGAAGCCTAACACAGTGTGCAAATCCTTAATTGCCGTAGGGCAGATATGGTTAGGGTGCGGAGTTTCCGCACTGGTCTAAACAGGTAGGGTGCGAAGTTATGACGACTTGTATACCAAATGGACCACACTGCGACAAGAAAGAGACAAAGTAGTGCCAGAGTTCACAAATATCTTCCATACCTTGTGCACCAAGTTGGGTATCAAAGATTCAAAGATACATCTGGTGCTCAAGTATCACAGTGCTCTACATAGATACATCCAGACAGAAATGGAATTTCTGGACATCTCGTCCTTGGGCACGACTTACCGATATGCCGTCAAAATCGAGCAGAAGCTCAAACAAAAGATGCGGCAATTTGGGCCTCGAAACCCCTCACAGCAAAATCCAGGAAAGGGCAGCCGCAACCCACACAATAAAGGACAGATCAAAGAGGGACAATGTCAAGACAACCAGTCCAAGCCATAAGCAAAGGAGGACACATGAAAGACAAAGAAAGATACCGGAAAGTGGTGCGACTTCCGTAAGAGCCCTTGGCATAACACTGCTGACAGCCGCTCAAAGCAGTCGTTGGTGGTCGAAGTGAAAGCCTCTGAATCATATGCGGGTTCTCACTCTGAGTCAGAACTAGAAAGGGGAAGACAGATCATTGACGTGAAACCTAGTGCCATTATTACTGCCACCAAGCTCCATCCTGGTGAACCAGACGAGCCAGAAGAAGGAGAGTGCCTCTTTCATTCACAGATGTGGGTAAAAGGAACCCTACTACACTTCATCATTGATAGAGGTAGCCAGAAGAAACTCATCTCAACAGAGTTTGTCAAGCGGCTGGACCTGCCAACAACGTTGCACCCACAACACTACACCATTTGATGGCTCTGCCAACGAAGTGATCTCTGCATCAACCAACAGTGTCGGCTATCGTACAACATCAAGCCCTTCAAAGACGAGGTATTGTGTGATGTTTCTCCTCTCGAAGTTTGTAATGTTCTTTTGGGCCAACGTTATTTATGTAAACGACATGATGTATATGAGTCTAGGCCTCATAGTGTTATTATTACTTTGAACATGAAATTGTACAGGATACCCGAGGCAATTCCTCCTAGTGCTATTTCCTTGATCTCTGCCAAACAATGTAGGAAGGTCATCTCTCAGACCGGGAAATTTGTCTTCTTCGTGACTCGCTCTCAGAGTGAGCGAAAGATCGTAGCCACATCCAAGGCCTCATCGACATATCTCTCAACGCAACAGAATCAAGTGGCTAAGGTCGTGGAAGAATACTCATATATCTTCTCCTCTCCTATCGGGGTACCTCTGCCCTGCCAGGTCAAGCATCCCATCAATCTGACCCCAGGTGCACTACTACCCAATGGGCCAGTCTACCACTGCTCTCTGTTAGAAAACGAGGAGATCAAGAGGCAGATCCAAGAACTACTCCACAAGGGGCATATCTGTCCCAACTCATCGCCTTGTGGGAGCCCAATCGTGCTGGTGCAGAAGAAAGATGGGACCTCACGACTCTGCATTGATTACCGGGCCCAGAATAAAATCACAGTTCGAAAACGGTACCTGATTCCCTAAATCGATGACCTCCTTGACCAACTCACAGGGGCCAAATATTTTAGTAAGATTGATCTGAAGTCTGGCTAGCACCAGGTCCCAATAGAACATACAGATGTATGGAAGACTGCCTTCAAGTCAAAAGAAGGTCTTTTTGAATGGCTAGTCATGCCCTTTGGTTTGACAAATGCTCTAACAACTTTTATGAGAACGATGGATGATATTGTATGACCTTTCACAAATACGTTTGTAGTGGTGTATTTGAATGACATCCTCATCTACAACAAAAATTGGGAGGAACACTTGCAGCATATTCAAAAGGTTCTACACACCTTGCGACAACACAAACTATATGCAAACTTGGAAAAATGCTCATTCAGCATGGACAAGGTCCATTACTTAGGCTACATCATTGATCAACATGGTGTGCATGTGGATCTAGCCAAGATCCAGGTCATCCGTGACTCGCCAGCCCCAACCACACTCACTGAAAATCAGAGCTTCTTGGGCCTTGCTAATTTCTATCGCAGGTTTGTGCTGGGATTCTCTCATATCACATGGGTCCTCAACGAAGTAACCATGGGCGGAGGTAAGGAAAAATTTGTGTGGGGTATTTCCTAACAACAAGCCTTCGATGACTTGAAGAAGCGTTTGTGCTCATCCCCAGTACTTTCATTACCAGACCTGCAACATCCCTTTGAAATCGAGACATATGCTTCAGACTATGCTGTGGGCGTCCTTCTCACTCAACACGACCACCTCGTGGCATATCATAGTGAGACACTATCATATACTGTCCATAAGTACCCTACTTACGACAAAGAAATGTACTCCATTGTGCAAGCTTGCCGCCAATGCAGACGTTACATTCTTGGGAAGGATACAATCATCCACACTGATCACAAGCCACTACAGTTCATGCAGACCCAAGGAAAATTGCAGAATGACTGCCATCAGAAGTGGTCAACATACTTACAGCAGTTCCACCTCGGTCTTCAACATCAAGTATAAAACAGGGAGTACCAACCGAGTTGCTGATTGACTCAGCTGATCTCCAGTCGCGACACTCAAAACGATGCTAGACTCTTGTGGCCACGAGACCTCTGGATGGACCCACCTCTACGAGACAGACCTTGGCTTCTCCATCACCTACTAGATGTTGGGTGCCAACTTAGTGGTTGCTAATTTCCATCTTTAGGACGAGTTGTTGTGCCATTTGGGCCATCTCCGCGTTCCATCAAGCGAGTGTGCGAAGCTGATTTTGGAAGCTCACTATAGTCGGGTGGCATGAGACTTTGGTGTCGAAAAGATAGTGGCAGTGCTGCAGAAACATTTCTATTGGCTGAAACTTTGACAGAATTTCGACAAGTATATCAGGTCATGCACCGCCTGCACTATTTCCAAACCGATCACTAAGAAATAGGGCCTGTACACCCCTCTACCTAATCCTAACAGGCCGTGGGAATCCATCTCAATGGACTACATGTCGGGCCTCCCATCCACCAAGAGGGCAATAGACTGTGTTTTTGTGGTTGTTGATTGCTTTTCCAAGATGGCGATTCTAGCCGCATGTAAGAAAAACATCACAGCAGAAGCCACTACCAATATCTTCTTTGAATGAGTATGGGTACATTTTGGGATCCCACAAACCATTATCTCAGACCATGACAGTCGGTTCCTCAACTCATTTTGGTCGAGCCTCTGGTCACTGCTGGATACCAAGCTCACCAAATCCATTGCCTTCCACCCCCAGACAGATGACCAAACTGAGGTCGTCAACCATATGGTCATACATATCCTGCGCATGTACAATTCAAAACACCCTCGTGCATGGGATGAGAGTCTTCCCTATCTCCAACATAGCTACAACCAAGCCCTGCATAGCTCAACTGGCCACAGTCCCTTTCAGGTGGGGTTGGGATTCCAACCATTGGGCCTCACAGATGTTGCACTGCCCCTAGCGACCACCTCGGTCGAATCATCCCCTGGTCCACCAAAAGTTTACAAAGCCACCCGGTTCATTGAGCGGATCCAGCACATTCGCCAACAGGTTCAAGATATTCTACATAAGTCTAATGCCAAGTATAAGCAACGCCATGATCAACATCGGGTGCCACATAAGTTTCAGGTGGGCGACAAAGTTTGATTGCATTTGCATAAATAATTCCTTACAGGGTTCCATCAAAAGCTTCTCCACTCCATTATGGGCCGTACACCATCACCAAGGCCATGGGTGACAATGCTTTTGAGCTCAACATTCCCATCTTCCTTGGTCTGCATCCAATATTCAACGTGGCTCTCCTTCGACCATATTTCCCACCATTATTGGACACCTCAGAGATAACAGAGCAGTTGACACCAAAAGAGCTCAACCATGAATACATGCAACAAGAATCCAATGGTTAGATTGTGGACACACAGATCAAGGGCACTCGACAGTAAAGGATCCAACTTTATCGAGTCATCAAAGTAGGGCATCTCCTGCACCAAGGCAAGTGGCTCACCCAGGGCCAAATTCAACAGAAATTTCCTCATCTGATGGGGGAACTCAACGCAATGGATACCATTGCATCCTAAGGATGGAGGATTGATCTAGGTTGATAACGGTGGCCACCCACCTATTCCACTGGCTCGAAAACACTTTTCCACCTTGGCAGTTTTTCGACAGTTTTTTCAGGTTCCAAACTTTCGGGGCCGTTTTGAGGCCCTAAACGACGTTTTTTGGGGATTTGGGGCCCAGTTGATTGTCAAAGGCACTTACCTGGGCTAGTAAAAAATTGTTCTTCTTGGTTATACCTTTCTAACGGGCTATCGTGTACCTAAAACGAAGATCGTATGCAAAAGTTACGAGCCCGGGAAGTTGATGTACTAACTTACCCAAATGGCACCCACATGACTTTTGGCGCTTCATCTTCTAGTGTTAGGTTTTTGGATGTCTAGGGTTTTTGACATTCTTGTTTATTGTAAAATCCCTTCAGAGCCTCATTGTAACCATCTTCTTGCAAATGAGTGTAGCCGTCACATATCTTCTCAGAGATAAGTCACCACCATTCCAACAAGCTTGTTTTCCGCTGCATTTTACAGTTTCAACTTATTTCCTTATTGAATAGAAAACTAGTTTTATTGTATCTCTGTTATTTTGTGTTAAGCATATTTTAATAATCTGTATTCATTTCGTTCTTCTCATAAAATCCGGATCATGGACATAATCAGTGAGATCAATCCTCACTCGTCCAAACAATGCAAGTATATTCTAACTCCCACTGATTATTTTACACGCTCAACTAAAGTAGTACTTCCAACAAAAGTAAACGATGAGGCGGTAATAAATTTTCTTGAACAAAACATAATGACCAGGTTTGGAGTACCTAACTCTCTTGTATTTGATAATTCAACATATTTTCATCGCTTAAATTGGTTGAGTTTTCTCTGGAAAAAGGGATCACTTTAAAATATGTATCCAACTACTCTCCTCAGGGCAATGGCCTAGTGAATCTACAAACAAGAATCTTATCTGCATTCTTAAACGAACTATAGTCGACCAACAAAGAAATTAGCATATTTCACTACTCAATGCCCTCTAGGATGATCATGTCACTCCTAAATCTTCTACATGGGCCTCTCCTTACTTTCTTTTTTTATGGGAAAGAAGCTATCTTTCCTTCAAATACTTATTTTCCATCCCTTAAGCTTACACAACCATAACGGGGAAAGTACCCTGTCATCCAAAGAAGCATCGATACCTTGTTGAATCTAGAAGAGAATCGCGCCAAAGCTAGAACCAAATTTGAATCTCACCAACAGACTATTAAACACTGGTTTTATAAAAAGTTTGCTGGTGAGAAAGACTTTTAGGTTGCTGACCTGGTCCTTAAATGGGACACGCCACATGAAGATAAAGGTAAACATTCAAAGTTTCAACAATTGTGGCTAGGCCCTTTTGTAATGAAAGAAAAGACTGGCCTAGTAACCTATCACTTACAAAACCTCGAAGGGGATGTAGACCTCCTCCTAGTCAACGACCAAATCTTGAAACATTACATCAGCTAGCCAGTGAGGTAGCTTCCCTTTGTACATAAATAAATATTTCTTTTTTATTTTGGTTTTCCTGCTCACCTCTGCTTTACCTTTTTGCTCATTCCTTGTTTTTCTTTATGCTTTGCAGTTTTGTTTCTTCTGATTCCGACTAATTTTCGTTTTCTCTCTTAAAATTTCTTACCATGGACTTCTAAAATTTTTTGGTGGTGCCGACCCTGACCCTCGGGTCAAGATCCATGCAGGATCGTTCTAAATCTTCCCCTGAGTCTGATTGACTCTTTGATTCCTCCACAGGGAATCCCACACACACACACCATAGTGTTTTCCACATGTCCTTATAGGTATGCCCGCGTGATCAAATACAAGGAATCAACCCAAATATCCTGACCAACAATATGATCGCGCCCTTTGCCGAATCGAGACTTCGGGTTTTGTGATATCGTGATTCCTGTTGTCGAGTCCCCTGTCTCTTCAACCTAATCAACCTGAAATGCTGAATTGTCGAAATCTTTGGCCGCGTCCTCCTCCACAATTATGTCGCGTTTCACGACTTTGGGAATTCTGGAGTAAAGAATCTCGACCTCTTGTCTTCGAAACTGTCGAAATGCCGAACCCTGATGTGTTCAACAAAGGCTGGCTCCCCAACGAAACTTTTCATCGATTCAGAGTTTCGGACTTCGCGAATCTGGATACAAGTCTCCCGGTTTCCAACCTTCAAAACCTCGAAATGGTCAACGAGGATTGACTCCGCCTATTGACGAAAACACGCCACCTGTCTTCCCCATTGTACTCTGTTTTCCACGTGGATTCTTGCCACCTGTCCACTCAAGCTTTCTGGCTTTCGGAACTTGAACAACCCTTCGACAACCATTCCTTTATCACTTCAAAACCCCGAACTCCGAAATGGCACCTTCCACGGGATCAACGACTATATGCTTTCGTTCGATTCGATGACCCACGTTATTTTGGACTTCCGGGTACCGGGAGTTCGAAACTCTCGATCCCAAAACGCTGCCTCCTCTGCTTCCCGACACCCGAAGTGACGAAATCTTGAAATCTACGCCAAAAATCTTGTCGCAACTCGCGACTTCGGAATTTTCACTCCACTATGTCCTGGCTCCTTGTTGTCAGGACCCCCGAAATGCCGAACTCCGAAATTCCGAAGCGCCGAAAATTCTACGCCTCTTCTTCACACACGATAATCCATTTTGCGATTCGGAAGTTCAAGTGACCAAGGGATTTGGCTTGAACTCCAGACTTACAAACCCCGATTTGCCGAAATGATCTTGACGCTCGATGGTCATGATCAACGGTCGACGTTGAATCCTGAAACAAATGTAATGGGTTTGTCCAATCCTTATCCACCCTGCAACTCCTTTGGATCCTACAGTCCTCTGGACTTCGTGAATTCTCCACGGAGAATTTCGACTGTCCGATTCACTCCTCAATGAATCTCTGGCCAAATTGACTGACATCCTTCCACTGAACTTAACTTCTGCGCAATGATTCAGCTCCCCGTCTTCCTTTCAATACTTCAAAGGCGCTGACCCTCCTGAGCTTTCTATTGCAACCTCAAGTCTCGAAAGGACTCCTACACGTACTCTTTGCGACAATATTTCAAATGCTTCTGTGCATTTGATTCTTCGACTCTATGCACTCTTGACAACAACAGTCTTTCACTCTTCAACCTTAGTTGATAAATTCTAAGGCTTCAACTAGCCTGTGCACACCTTGCATGACTTCTGTGCTTCACCTGCACTTCTGCTAGAAATGAGAACCATAGTATCTCTCCTGAGATTTCTGAGATAAAACTCAGACTTTTGTCAACGCACACCTTGCGGATGTTTCACTGCACTCCTTGCAGGAACTCTCAGGATGAGAAACAATTGAAACTCATTCTTCTCCTCTCTCAGACTTCATATACTTAACATGAAATCACACATTCAACACAACATTGAAAACAAATGCATAAACAGAGAGAATAAAACAAATGTATGCATACCATTTAGTAAATGTAAACAATAAGCATCATAACACCATGAAATTTGAGTCAAAGCTTCATATATTAACTCAAGTGCTCTTGTACATGGGTTCTTCTCTACAGCTCTCTACTATATCTCTCAATGATGATAATCTTCTTCCTCTAATGATCCCAATAATACAAGGGTGAGGGTGTCTATATCCGTTTTCCCTCCTACTCTCTAAACTGTCTAATCTATGAATTCAAATCTACCTACTTTCATTAATTACATATAAATGCCTTTACATTCTACAGATGAGAGAAATCGCTCAAGATCCGTTTACAATCTCCAAGATATAAATGCAAGTACGTTCCTCCTAGCTTATTACATTAATGCTTCAGTTTCAAAATTCAAAATGTTTTCATAAAGAAAAACATGCTCTTTTTCCATCTACACGTCCAGCTACTCCTTTGGCTAGGCACGTATTTTGGCTTGTTATGATGCTCCTGCATCATTTGGTGTCTGGAATTTGGATAAGTGTTGAAGTGTGATTCTTTGGTATTGAAGGCTTGTGAATCTGTATTTTAGATTCTAGACATAGCTTTATTTTCATCTACAAAGCATTGTTGTGTATTTCTCAAAGATAGATCCAGTAGTGGAACATAGTTCATTAGCGGATGTGCATCATACTCTTAAAATATTGAAAGAAAGATAGCCAATGATTATGTCTAAGAACAGATTTTGTTTATGTCTGGAACTAAAGGGAAACTTCTTTAGTAAGGCATTTTTAGTACTCAGGGCATGTGACGCAAGTATTTCTCTCACCTATAATCAAGTTGGCATGCCTCAATTTCACGGGTGTCATCCTACATGCCTTTAAAGGAAAATTGGAATCCCCCCATCCACCTTTCTATGAATGTAAGAGAATCAAATTATAAAAGGTAAAGGCTTGGGGAAAGGAGTTCTAGATCATGTGGGACATGCAAGTATCTCCGTCGGGGCTATGGACCCTCGTTGGTAATGGAGAAAGGCTTGTGACACTGGGGTGACTCTGTCAGGGATATAGATGCTCGTTGGAAATGGAGAAACACCATATAAATGCATAATCAACTTGTATTTTCAACATCCCCGATGTCTCGTTTCACTCTTTCCATGCCTTCCCAAAGCTAATTTTGGTTAAGAAGATATATTGTAGTAATCAAACTATTTTGGGCATGGTTCTGACCTCTCCCTTGCATCATACAAACCTATCTCTTCAATTTTTAAATGCCATGGGAGATACACTTTCTCTCTTGGGTCATGCACTGTTAGTGTTTGCATTCTAATTTTTTTTATGTTTAGATACCTCTTTGTAGATATTCACGGCTTCGCCAAGTGTGTCGCCATTTGTTGTTCCTGACACAATGCCCTCCCTTTTTCCTGAAATCTTGCTTGAAAAGCATTTATTTTGCTAAGAAAATGGGACCCCTCCTCTTCTTGACTTGAAGAGTCACCTCAAATTTTGGTCTTTGATTCCTATGATTCATCTCATTAGTTTGATTAATTCTTCAAGCTCGATTTGGTTCAATTCTTTGTTCTTACACTTAGATAAATATTTGAGAATAAATTTTTAGTTATTGGATGGGTTCTTCTTAACTCCTCCGATACATATCGAAGGAGTTCCCTTGAATTTACTTGGTACATCATAGGACTTTCCCCTAAGTTTTCCAACATGCACAATTAAAAAAATGATAGGGATAATACTAGATCCTTCGACTCAACCGGAGGAGTTCTTACGAACTCCACCGATTGAACCGAAGGAGTTCTTACGAACTCCACCAATTGAACTAAAGGAGTTCCTCGAAGCTTCTCCGATGATTTAAGAATTTGAAGAGTGCACTTTGTATACATCTCTTTGAAATGCAAGCAATGAACTGACATACTTATTGTTATGTTCTCTAGTAATTACCAGAGACCTTCGCAATATTGACTCTGGTCGAACAAGAAAAGTTCCCATAAACTCCCCCAGTACTATCGAAACTCTTGCTTGTATTGTTTCCAGTCGTCTTGATTTTCATGATGGGTTTATAAAAGGAGCGCTCCTCTCACCATTTTTTTATCATTGTTCTTGAGAACTAATAAAAGATAGCCGAGAAACCAACTAAAGAGCTATTGCTACCACAAAGGTTTTTCATCCTCCAACTACCCTTTGCATCCACATGACACATATGCTCGAGTAAGCCCTAAGGCCAATTCCATTTTCTACTTTTAGTTAGAGTTAGGTTTTATTTCTGTTTGTAAGCATCATATAGACCTACCCATTGATTTTTCAAACCTTGGTCGCCTACTAGCCATACCCCATCGATAGTCCAGTCTTTAATACCAAACTTAGCTTGCTCTCCACCCACGAGTTCTTTGACTATGAAGTACGTCTATTATTGTTCATCGTCGCTCTCGAGCTTCCCTTTATATGCCTCTAGTCCGCATAAAATGAAAAATTTCACCTTCCACCTTGGAACACTCTTTGCTAAAGTCACTTTGAGTAAAATACCTATCTTCCCACACTCATGCCCTAATCCTAGTTCTGCAAAGTAAACCCTAATCTCCACTTGTGACAGATCCAAGTATTGGGCCCGTTCCAAGATTGGCGCCCCTAACGACAATTCTTCGATCAAGATCAAGAACATATACACCCATCTTGAAACAAAACCGATCCATTATTTCTTCTACTCGACCAAAAATCTCCAACACTTATCCGAATACTCAGTTTGAACAACACCGATAGAGTTCCGGTTAACTTCATCGAACACTCACCCTTCCATACTGAAAAAAATATTGATAACTTCATCGATACCATACCTTCATTTCGATGGACTTTATATGAGTGGTATCTACCATAGGACTTAACAAAAACACCTCCTATGTTAACCGAAGGACTTTACATGAACTCCATCGACGTTCACCAGAGGACTTTACACAAACTCCTCCGGTATTAACCTGTTTGGTGAATTTAATGTAAATTCCTCCAATATAGTTAGAAGATTTAGTATGAAGTCTTCCGACCCGTATCGAAAACCATGCCATGAAACATTTCGGTTCCACCGATGAACTTTACACGAAGTGCTCCGATGTGATCGACAAATTTTTTAAGACTTGCTCCAGTCATAACTTTGTGTTCTGGAAGAGTTGACATGAACTTCACCGACACACAACTCTCTTCACTAGCAGAGTTCCTCTGATCCATTTCAGTATAGACTGGAGTAGTTCACTTCTCCGATCTCAAATCTTTCTCCATTAACCAAGATAACATTAACTTCACCGACCTACCTAGATTCTTCACTTGGTTGCTCACGAAAGTTTAAACTCTCATAATGTTTCCAATCGTTTGTCATCCTTGGACGATGATCTCCCTCCTAATATATTAACACAAGCATTTCTTCAGGTATATGGCATAGATGTTTACATTGGTATATTTGTCTTCAATAATCATCCACTTCTCAATTACTCGTTTCTTATATACTTACAAAGACTATTGTTTTCATGTTTAATTTTCTCTCACCTTTATTATTGGTTTTATCCATTAATCATGATTGCGTTGCAAATTCATATATGTCTCCGCTAAATAAGACCACTAGTAAGGCACCTGCCACAAAGGATTCTAACATCGGAAGTAGGCAGGAGGAAGAGCCTGATTCCCTAGGAGCAATGTATGATGACACAACAAGACTCCCAGAGAAAGGAGGAGACTCACTCAAATGAGGTGAAGTCTTCTAGATGTTCCTAGTAGAAGCCGATGACCAAGATGAGCTCCAGATTTTCAAGAATATTTGGAGATCAGGAATACAAGGTGGCAGCTCATGGTGCAGTGCTCCCTTGTGCAGATGCAATTGTTTGGATTATCAAGCATGTAGACTTCAAAAACATATATATATACTCAATGCCGGGGGAGAACCCATATCATCATTCTGGGCTGTTGACCTAGAAAAGCACTATCACTTGGAAAAGGGAACCCAAAAGTTATATGAATAAGTCCTCGACGGTTTCAAGCTCAGAGCAAAAGACTTGTTCAAGATCTAGTACAAGCCATACACATATTTCAATCATAGGCCATCCGATGAGTATCCTACCATGGCACTAAGAACACCCTATCAATATATGATAGCAATGCTCTATAGGATGTACGGGGAGTGAGATGCTTCCACATTCACTCTGTCCTTAATGCTATTAATCCACTATTACGCAGATGAAGGATTAACGTTGGACTGGGCTGAGATCCCATCGACAATTTTGACAGAATCTATCACAACTGTTAAGGATACTGAGCTCGTGACATTTCTACATTTTTACACGTCATCATATCTATTGGATATCATGTGTGTCACATAAGTATCCTAATATGGGATGGGTATGGAAACTGACAAACTCAACCATACACATCTACTGCAAGGTGCTCTAGGAGCATAAGTACAGGTCATAATATCACAAAATATGCGATCACTTCTTCACACCCTTGTATTAATTCATTTTTTGCATGCCAACCCTGTGCATGTCGAATAATGCACTAGAAATAATTAGAAATATTGGGGACTGGTACCTAATGGAACATGGGACGTACATCAGGATATACGGGGCCACCAAGACTCCCCATCTACTTCCAATATTTTTCCGGGACAAACTAGTGCTTAAAGAGGTTTCCGATCAAACAATGATCCATGGAATCGAGGTATCTCTCTATTGGGACAAGAAGGCTATCTAGCTCAGGATGAAGTGGATACGTGACTTATGTATCTCTTTGAAGAGGAAAGATTCAAAAGGCATGACCCCAAGAAGGTTGTCAAAGATTATTGCAGCCAACTCAAATTCCCTTGGGAGTACACTTCAACAATTTGGGAGGAATAAGAAGTGCATTGTTGGGCATGGACCTATTATGAAGTCATTTTTAGGTGACATGGAAAACCCATAGGAAGGTTTTCCAATGAAGAGAATGCTTGTGAAGAAGCACAAAAGAAAGAAGAAGAACATGCAACAACAAAAGCATCTGCTGCAACAACATCCACGGATTCTGGATCATCCAAGGAGGAAGAAACAACAATAGATAAGAAGAGAAGAAATAAGGAAAGAGTTCAGAAAAGGAAGGAGGATGTAGCAGAAAAGAAGAGGAAGACTGATGAAGCTAGAGCTAAGGAAAAAACCGATGTAGTAGCAACAACAACTAAAGCATAAGTAGAAGCAAAGGAAACTGTCGAGAATGAAATAGAATCATAAGCTGAACAGAAAGAAACAACTGAAAGAGCCATAGTAGAAGTAGAAATAATGGTAGAAGCAGTGCAGAGAGAAACAAGTGAAGTTTCATCCAAGAAAAGGGAGGAGGAATAATAGAAGAGAGATGAAGAGGCTTTGAACAATGACACCTCAACAATGAACACCAACCTTCTTAACTAATCAACGAAAGTCCATAGCAGTTGACCTCAATTCAGTGGAATGTAATTAGGACTTTTCACTCCATATAAACTGAGCAAAGTGCCAAACTTGAAAAATTTCAAGTATGAAAAACAAACTGGCCGCATCATGCAACAACAAGTCAAAAAGGCCCGATTACAGGGGGAAACCCATTATCCGTCATCACAGAGATCCTGGTAACACAAAATGTTAGTGATGATCCACTTTTCATAGCCTCTATTGGAACTTCCTTCACCATGACATCAAAACATAACCTTAAGAACTTGTATCGCCAGAACCAAGAGAAAGATGCTAGGATCAAGAAGTTATAAGAACAAATCCGACAAGTAAGGATAGATGAAGGTAACCTAAAAGAGTTCAAGGCATGTGCAGAGAAAGTTAGGACAGAGCTGGAGGGGGCCATCACAGATATGTATGCCCACTTGCACATCTTTCAATAGATGAAAACCATCATAATGGAATAACATATCCGAGTGCAAGCCAAGAACACCCAGCTCGTCACCATCTGTGAAGGTTTAAGTGATATAGATAGATGGATTGCCGAAAACCTAGATGCTCCAATTGAGCTTCCTTGCCCTGCAAAGATAGAAAGGAAAATTGATTATGCTTCAATTCATCAGTGTCAACAAGATGGGTAGAGAGCAGAAAAGGAGATGAACAACTCACCAACAATCTACACACAAATTCATAGAGCAACCCAAGTTTTGACACATAAGTGTCATCTCCTTCCAATCGAAGATCTCAGGAAGCAACTGAATCAACCACAAACGTGACAATGGAGCTAATGGAGCAACACCTATACAACCCACCAAAGTACACACCATGATTCAAGAATTCATGGCCACTTTGGTGAAAGACATCAAGACCCTTACTGATAAAATAGATGTACATGAAGCGAATCTCTAAGAACTCTCATACCGCAGGGTCATATCACTCTATGGCCAACTCAAGACTTGGACAACTTACATAAGGGACAAGAGTACATGAATAAGACAAAATAGAAAATTCAGATTTGTTGTTACCTGTATTCTATTTTGATTTTTTCCAACCACTTTTAGCTTCCTCCTCATTATTACACATGTCAAAAAACTAGTGAGGGAAGCTGAACGATTTTGAAATTTGTTCTTAAGGAATTCAAGAAGATTTTTCAACAGTTTTCTAGTATTTATATAAATAAAGGAAGAAGCCCATTTTGAGAGGTCTCTTCAAGCACTGTATACACTAAGGAAACTATTTTCAGAGAAAATATTGTGTTAGATAATATTAATAATCCCTCAGTGCTAGTTTTGACAGAGAGAAGAACTTATGTACATTGCAATTTGTTGTAAACTATTTCAGTAGATTGTCTATTATTTACATGTGCTGTAAGAATATGTTGTTGCCTATAGACTTTTCTTAAGCAATCATTATTTTTATTACAACTTTGCTATTATTTCTTATGATTATGTCATGAGAATATGAGTTGTTAATGCATGCGATAATATGATCGATACTATTTTGGTCATGTATTTGTGTGCATATGTTGTCTAACTTTACTTCTTCCTAACAACTATCTGAGTGAAGTTATTTGTAGAGTTAGTTTCATTCCATCTACTCATTTGGTTACGATAGTTTTCTCGTAACTAGGATAGGATACTATAGGGTAGATTATATTTCATTTATTCATTTAGATAGCCTTCATCTACATTTTCATTCAGAAACCATCCAACCACCCCCCCCATAACCAGTAATGGCATCCGGCCCAAAATCCAGATGGGTCTCCTAAACCAAATGGTGCATATTCTAATTGGGACTGTGTATCGTGGAGTACTCCTTGTTGTTGAAGGGAATTTCTGCCCCATCAACAATATGTCATCCATATGTACTATTACAAAAGAGTCAATGAAGGGGCATAACACATCATTCATTAGTCTCATAAACATTGCATGTGTATTGCATAATCCAAAAGGGATTACTAACCACTTGTACAAACTTTGTCTTGTTTTGAACGTTATCTTCCATACATCTTCGACTTTGATTCTCACTTGGTGGTAACCTGATTTGAGGTCCATCTTAGTGAAAATTTTGGCTTGTTGCAGTTGATTGAACAAGTCATTAATCCTTGGAAAATTATATCTATTCTTGATGGTGATGTTGTTGAGGGAACGATAGTCAATGCAAATTCTCTGGCTCCCATCTTTTCTTGGCACCATGATGATGGGTGAACCACATGGTGATGTACTGGGTTTGATGACTCTCTGCTCCAACAACTGTTGTAGCTACTTCTTTACTTCATCTGCTTCAATGACAGACTGCCTATACAACCCAATGTTAGGTAGTGGTGACCCCAACAACAATTGAATCTCGTGTTCAACCTCTCTTTTGGGTGGCAGTCCTTGAGGCTCTTGAAACACTTCCTTGTAGGATTCAATTAGTTGTTGTAGTTGTTGACGCTACTCACCACTACATACTTCCAAGGATGCCTTCATCTCCAATTTGTTGCCTTCTTCTTGCTGCTTTCCTTCTCTTAGGGACAATAAGACAAAATTCTTTGTATTTCCCATGATTATTCTGGCATGATGAGCGTTGATCAGAGGGAGATTAGCTTTGTCCTTGTGTGCATTTATGGAATAATCCTTTCCATACTTGACTAGTCTATACTGGTTCACTCTCCTTCTGAAAATGGCATCCCTCATGTACAAATATGGACTTCCCAAGATGACTCCACATATGCCTAGAGGAACCACATCTGCAACTACTTCATAAACAAAGTTTTGATTGATGGAAAACTTAAATTTGCACTGCTTTCTTGCTTTCAATTCCACATATTTCCTTACCCAACCCAGGGGGTATGGATGCGAATGATCTTGAGCCTCTATCCCAATCTTTTCAACCAATTGTGCAGAGATCAAGTTGGATTATGAACCGAGATCGAACAAATAATCCACGTTGCTTTGCTTCATGTGTATTTTAATGCAGAAAAGTTTAGCCATTGCCTTCTCCTCCTTGTAACTACAACCAAATAATGCCACCTCTTTCTGAAGATTGGCATAGTTAATCTTCCTTTCCAGGTCAGCTGTGTTATCCACCTATTCCTCAACATCCACCGATATCAATGCTTTCTTCTTCCTTTTTTGAAAATAACTGGGGCGTTTCTCAGGGTGCAATTTCCAAGAGTTCTCCTTAGTGTGTCGTTTTCGATCACAACCTTTACATTCACTAGTAGAAAAAGACAAATTTATGACTAAAAATTGCATATAAGTGGCTAATTTTAGTCATGTGACTACTAGTAGTATATTGGCGGACATATATAACGTGACCAAATATATGACTAAATTTTTTTTGTCATTTATTGGTTGTTTTGGTTGATCGTTTTGGTGGTAACTTTAGGCATTGTTTTAGTCATTAATTGTTGTTCACTGGTCATTTATTTGGTCATTATAGTCCATTATTGTCGTCAACAAGTGGTAAATTTAGTCATTTGTATCATTTATTTCCGTCAATTGGTAGTATATTTAGTCATTGTAATCATCATTTTCCGTCAACGGGTAGTATATTTAGTCATTGTAATCATCATTTTCCGTCAACGGGTAGTATATTTAGTCATTGTAATCAACATTTTCCATCAATTGTAGTCTATTTAATAATTTTATTCTCTAATTTCCATCCATTGGTAGTGTATTTAGTCATTGTTATAGTAATTGATTGTCATTAACTGGTCATTTATTTAGTTGTGGTAGTCATTTATTGTTGTCAACAAGTAGTAAATGTAGTCATTTGTATCAGTTATTGCCGTCAACTAGTAGTATATTTAGTCATTTTGATTCACTGATTTATGTAAATTGATAGTGTATTGATATAATGTTTATTAGTTGCATAATCATTATATTAACTAGAAGTTTAGTAGTAAATGTCCAATTATATAATGATAAAAATAATTTATTATTTACCATAAATGACTTGTGTAATGCATAAATAAACATAGTACTAAGCTTAAATTAAAACATTAAATAACTTAGTATTAAACCTAAATTAAAACATAAAATAAAAGATAAAAGTTTGATTATAACATGATCATGATAAAAAACTAAAGTAATCTAAAATCAAATCAAATTAAAACATATAATATTGCAATTTAAATGAACTGCAAGATGACCATATATATAATAAAAAATGAGAAAAGTAGTACAATGCTATAATTGAGAGTTTCCAAGTATGCAAAGACACCATAATATAATATCCATGAACAATGTACATTCAAACTATTGAATGTAGATAAAATCAAATTAAAACATATAATATCACAATTTAGATGAATTGCAAGATGATCACACACACACATATTAAAAAATATCAAAGTCCACAAATACACCATAATAAAACATCCATCATGATAACATATCCATGAACCTTAATATACATTCAAACTACTGCATAAACATAAAATCAAATTAACACATAATATTTTGAACTGCAAGATGATCATATATATATAATAAAAAATGTCAAAGTAGTACAGTATTGTCACTGACTGTCACTAAGAGTTTCCAAGTTTGCAAATACACCATAATATAAAAAATCCTTGAACATGCGTTGATTCAAACAAATGTCACTGAGAGTTTCCAAGTCTGCAAATACACCATAATATAAAATATCCCTAAACATACATTCAAACAACTTCATAAAAGTAGTGGGCCAAGCTGTCTAACAAGTGTGATAAAAATTGTCTATGTCATTTTTTGCAAATATTTCAAAGGCCACTGTGTGAAGCTTCCTTCCTTTCAATACATATATGCAAAAACAAAAAGAAATATACATTATCTTGACATATGAAAAATGTTAAAACAAGAATTGTATTCTAATATTTAGTGTATAATTATTGCACCCACCTCGAGTTCACTAGTACCACTATGAATATACTGCACATTATTCTCGAGTTCAACATCAATATGATCGCTATCAATATTGAGATCACTTAGTGCATCTTTCATAGCTCTTTTGATAAGGACTTGTCCTTTTCATCGTGTTGCTTTTATAGAGTTTCCCTGCATGCGGTTTCATCATGCAAAAGAAATATACAACATTCAAAAGTATGAAGATTAATGTCTTATGGAGAATTCAAAAGTATGAAGAATGCAAGCAATAACTTTTTGTCAAAAATAACATTTTAAGTGTGAAAATTTATGACAAAACATTGGGACAGATTAACTATCACAACAAAAATTTGATAAATTTGATTACCTCAAATTCAACACCGCTATCGACAATCTCCTTTACACATTGCTCGACGAGTTCTTCATGATCATTATGACCAATATTGACATGCTCTTGTGCAGTCTTCGGAGCTCTGTTGACATTATAAATGCGTTTTCCTTTTGGCGACACTACATGTTTCGTATGATTTATCTGCATGTGGTTTAACCATCATGCAAAAAAATATACAACATTTAAAATTAGTAGCAAATTGTCTCCAAGGGAAATGTTCTCTTTTTCAAACAATGAAACAAAATAATCACAACAAGCATTAGCGGAGATGTAAAAAAAGAAATGCAAAACATGAAACATTATGATGAGCTTTCGAATATCTTTTATGATATGATAGTAATTATGATATTTAAAGCATTATTTTACAAGAAGTGATCTCATTGTCCAAGGTAGTTAACCTTACAATTCATAATTATTTGTAGTTGAGTTTCCTTAGCAAAAAGTAGCACTATATGTCGATAGTAAAATACGTTAAGCATCAAGAAACTCTCCATTATCTATAGTCGCATCACCTTATAAAAAAGGAGCACTATATTCAGTGTTAGATAAAGATTAAGCATCAAGCAGAAATGGATACCACCTATATGAGTGTACATTTACATCTTATAATAATTACCTACATAAATTATCTCAATAAAAAAACTTATTTATTCTGTATTGCTCTTGTATTTATATATTTCCATCTGCAATACCAAATCAACAAAAGAATCTTGATAATATACTGAGTTTTGTGGAACCTAGGGTTGTGAACTGGTACATT
>ML804677.1:304820-344894 GCA_009831015.1 Picea engelmannii | reverse complement strand
AGGAATTATTATAAAAACAATATTAGAATATTAGAATATTACGAAATATGATATATTTTTCATAACCATTGATAATTAATATATTTTTAATCATCCACATAGCTATAGTGTATATAAAATTTGCAAATTATATTGTGTGACTATTAATATTTATTTAGTTGTGTTTACCTGACAATCAAATTAGTCATTTATTTAGTCGTTGTTATTTGTATGAATAATTATTTAGATGTGTTGTTTTCCTTGACAATCAAATTAATCATTATTTAGTCATTTGTAATTGTGTTGCAAAAAAATAGTAGAATTTAGTCATTTTTTCATGTCATGACTATAAGTTTTAGTCACGTAGTCATTTATTTGCCAAATTCTATTAGTTATTGTTGGATGGAATGTGTTTTTTCTTGTGTTGCTGGCGCAATCTTCTTCTCATTCCACTTCTTCTTGTTTTTCCCCTTTCTCCGTTGCTCTTGTGGTTCTACTTGCTTGTGATTAGTTTGTGGCTTTTGCTTGTCTCCCTCAAGGTACTATGATTGAATATTGGCCTCATCAATTGTATTTTGTCTAAATAACATCAATTGTTTATGAATCCGAGGAAACAATTCCCCCAAATATTTGACTAACATGTTGGACTTTTGAGAGAGACTCCCATCTAAATTTCTCTCTTCCTGAACTCTGTTGTGAACTCCTAGACTAATTGTCCTTGTCTGTGCCTGAAGTAATGCCATACTATTTGTTGGTGTTATTCATATACTTTTAGATAAAACTAAGATTTGATCATGTCCTTGAACGCTTCCCAATTAGTCACTGGTGGCTCATTTCCTAGTGCTCTTCTTAATATGTCACTCCCCCACCATGTCAAAGCATAACATTCAAGCTTTAGCCGAGCAAAATCAATCTTTTGTTTTCCAGTTACTTCATGCACGATGAAGTATACTTCCATCTTTTGTAGCTATTAGTTCAACTTGATAGTATCCACTTCCCCAATGTATGACTTGATGTCCACCTTGGCCTCCACATGAAAAGGTACCTATGTCATGTTGTAGCTTCACTCAACTGCTTTTGGGTCAATCTTATGCTTTGTCTCTAGCTTATTTTCTTCCTTCTTGGGGCCTTCATGACAATTTTTTTTTTACAGTGTTTCCCTACTCTTTGCTACCAATAGTTGTGACACAATTGATGTCAATGTAGCCAAACTCTACTCAAACTGATTCAACTTGACCCTAGGATCTTCTTCCTCTTCTCCTCCATAGTGTTCCCCTGACATCCTTGATGCTCTACTTCACTCTAGACTTGGAAACACCTTTTGTCCACTTCTTTTGTAATCATTGTGGGTACTTACCATATAGGTCTCACTAAATGAATTCAAACTTCTACTTTTATACCATCTGATTCGTAAATGAGAGGCTTATATCCTACCCGTTTCTCTAACATGGAGTCCTCTTTGAAACAAGTATACTCATAGTTCTCATCAAGTTATAGAAACTCGACCGACAATCCAAAGTCAAGTCGACTAGGAAACAAAACTCGTCGACCACCCCATGTTGAATCAACCAAATGATAAGGAGTCAAACATCTAGAAGTCAAGTTGGAAGTAAGGAAAGTTGACCAAGTCAATTCGGATGGAAGGCACATCAACCAAGTCGAGTCGAATGGAAGTATAGTCAACCAAGTGAACCAAATTGACCAAATGGAAGACGAGTCGATTAGAGGGTGGATCCCGTCGACTATTAATTGTTGTCGACCAAATGGGGAAAGGGAAAAATGACCAATGGTGAAGCCAAAATGCCCAAGGGTGAGTTGGGTCGACCAACAGTGGAGAACACAACTCAGAGGTCAAATTGTGACAACTAGCAATTGGAAAACATTCAGAGGACTATTCTTATAACCTACGACACATAGAAATTCCCAAGGGAGATTTGGCTAACCCACAACAACTAAAAAATGTCTTGAAGTAAAGTTTAATATTCTACAACAAAGAAAAACATTTGGAGAATTAATAAACATTCAGACAACATCAGATTATGAGGAATGGTATATTTATGATTGGTTATCATAGAAAAATGCCCCAACAAAGTCAAGAATATGCAACATGACCCATGTACCTAGTATAAAAACTGACTAGCAACAAAATCGACTTTAGGAGTGAGAGAAAACCCCCAACAACTCTCAGAACAAAATTAGCAAATTCTAAATAAATAACAAAAACTTAGAATGGAGGGTCGTCAATTTCCTACTTCAAAATCAATGTGCGGGTATAATTAAAGAGATGTTAGTTTAGTTTATTGGCCTATGGGGACCATATTAATATCAAATGAGCTCAAGCCAAAAGACACAAAGTTCTCATTGCTAAACCATACATAAACAATCATTAAATTACAATGCACATTGTTTACCATTCATAAACAAATACAACCACAACAATCATCACACACAAACTCATAATTTACCATGGAAACCCAAACGAGAAAATCAACATTCTTTTGGCTTCGACCTGGCTCTTTATTATTCAATAATGGGCAAGTTACAAGCTCTTTGGTTCAACTCTATGCTCCTCACTGACATCTGGGCAATCTCTTTACATCATTCATAGTCAAAGAACCCCTCTCTCATTGTGGGGATACATGATATAGAAGACTAAGTCATCCAGGAAGATAGCTGGAAGGTCAGGCATCCCCAACACTTCAACTTTTCTCTAGTTTGTTTCTCCTTCTTCTCTTTATTTGTTTTTCCTTTCTCCCATGTGGAAAAGATCTCATGAAAGACTCATTATTTCTTTACATACCACAACATACATACATATATTACATGAAAAAATGGACATCAACCATGATGGCATGGGGCCCTTCATGCCAACAAGTTGATCTCCTTCATCATCAACAACCTTAAACAATGCTCATGTTGATCATCTTAGATCATGTTCTAGTAGCAATTGTTCTTGTCGAATCCGATTCAGATCACCTTTGCAAGAATTGTAACCCACAATCTCGTATTCCTCTCAGTCTGCACAACCCAAGAAAGTGTACCCCCTTCTTTGCACTATGATCCCTCAAGTTGTGCCACTTCCCTCCAAGGCTCCAACACAGACCAACTAGGAAGTCTTAGAGATGAGCCTCTGTGAATTTCGGTTACAAAAAAATTCACAATTTATCGATTCCCACAATAATTCCAACCAAGAATATCTCTTTCCCCACAACCTGCACAACCCAAGGAAGTGTACCTCCTTCTTTGCATCGTATTCCCTTAGGTTGTACCACTTCCCTTTAGGTCTCCAACACAAGGTCGGACAAGAAGTCTCAAAGCTGTGGCTCCCAGAACGATTTCTATAATAATGAAATCTCTAAATATTCAAATAGTTGCAGATGTGCCTCCTACATTTCATCTTTAGCTCCACTTTGGTTCTTCTACAAGTCTGACAACTTGCTTCTTCTACAAGTCTAACTACTTGCCTCTTCTACAAACCTGGAAACTTATCTCTTCTACAAGCGTGACAACTTGCTTTTTCATTCTCTAGATGTTCCTATAGCAACCATTAAGAAATTTTGTCTGTTATATCCATTATCATATAACAATTATCTTATTCACAAGATTTTTCAACTCCGAAATATAAACATTAATTCAAAATAAGTTTGCAATCATAAACCAATACTCATCTGTATGGCTATCTTGTGCTTCACAAAGCTACAATGGGAAATAAATCAGTTGACTATTCTTCTCTATCTCACCCACATTATCCCAACCACCATCCCATATGAATTATTAAGTTACCTCTTCCTTGTTATACTCACCCTCTAGGGTCAGACATCCCCTTCTCTGTTGCACAATCCCTCATGTAATCCATCTTACCAAGGCTTTCACATGCAAGGAGAGTGCCAACTTACTGCCAAACTCCCATTGGAACTCTGGAACCTATGGAAATCATAGGGTTCTAGTGTCCTAATATTAGCTTTCTTCCCGATATTTTCTAGCTTTAATAGCTATTATATCATCTGCACACAAATACAATCATCATGAGATATCATCATAACATTTTCATTTGTTAATTTTCAAATTTGTTTCGTACATGAACACAAAATTTTCCAAGCATGGGTCTTCTTCTCATAATTGTTTGGCTCTTGTAGTAGCAGATATCAGTCTTCTTCATGGGCTTACACCATTGGCATATCCAAGACCATTTTCATGTAATTTTCTCAACTTTCATTCAACTAAACAGATTGTCAGTAATCATACACAGTATATTTTACTGCACCATTTACAACAACTCATGAAGTAATCTCATAATTGTATCTTACTAACAATTCAATCACTTCCATCTATTATTCATATTAAGTGGAATGCAACTATCATTACCTATATATGCATTATCTAACACACCAAACCATAATGCAATCAAAATTTACCAATAAGCTGATGTGGAAATACCCATGGTCACATCCACACAATGCATCCTTGCATTGAATCAAGAATGCCACATATCTATGTCATGTAATCCACCATGGTGAGTTGGAAGGTTTAGCCAATGCCTCCACGCATCATCCAAACTCTTCCTAATTACTTGTTCGACTATTTGGATACCTTCCTATTTGACCCATACACAACACCAATGATTTAATCCTTTAGTTATCTTTAGTGTCGCCAAAGAGGTTGCTGTCCAAACATCGATTATACAGGGGAAGACCATTAATCACTTGTATGGCACTATATCCCTTCCATATCCAACCACACCATGGCCTCACACATGACTATCTCTATTGGCATCCATTTCTATAATAGGAGTATGTCTCCTACCTTGACATGGTTATGATCTCATAACCAACATAACATACCACTAAATGCTATATAAATGCATTCAAGCATTAAACAACATTTTGTACCTTTAAGGCCCTCTAACTTTACACATCAATTCAAATATTGAAATTAAACTTAGGGAACTCTTACTTCAATTCCCCTCATCATTTTATGCAACATAAGCAACCAAATGCATATTTGCATGGTTGTTATAAAATTACTTGATGCTATCTGATCAACTATCATTTTGTAGAAGCTCACGGGCTCCCTTCACCAACCTCTTGATCAACATTCTTACCATCCTTGTTTGTCTTTATATGGATGACTTTGATATGCAACACCATCAACATCTTCAACCATGCTATGAAACTTTTTCCTAGATACACCATTCATCATTAGTCACATTCAATGATTCAAACATCATTATTGCATATATATAACAACATACAACTCTCAGTATACAAGCATGCCACATGTATTCCTAAGCATTCTTGCATGCATTAATGCACATCGATATGAATCAAGCATTCAATCTCATCATGCCAACTAATGCACATGAACTTAATCTTTACTATATGCATCATGCATCTCTTCTAGTATAAACTCTAGTGCATATATTTTCCAACTTCTTATGCTCCATGTATATGTACTTGATTCCTTCTAGAGACATGCAGCTCCATGCACCGTCAATCTGCTCATCTGTGTACTATTGTTCCTTGATATGAACATGTTCTAGCCAAGTCCTATTTGGCCATTCTAGGATTCTAGGCAATATTCCAAATTGGCCACTACTTCCACTTAGGCAACCATGTTCCAAATTTACCTCACCAGAACCTTCCAGCAAATTGGAATGTTGTAATTCATATCATTCCAACATGGGCACTTTGAAGTGAATAACAAATTTTATTCTATCCCTTGAATTATTTGTACCTATACCCTACTTCCACTGTGCACTCTGATAACATAAGTGGTTTTTTTTCTCACCTTGCATACTTCAACCATAGTTTCCAATTCCATATCTAGCAACCCCTTTTTCTAGGAATTCTTATGCTTGAACATAAAGATGACTCACCCATCACACCAGACACCCATCAGCTCCTGAGACCCTTGTTCTCTTTCACAACAAGATTTGAATATATCAACACATCTCTACCTTCAAGGCTATGGAGTCTTACCTTTCCTTTCTATGCCCATTAATGACATTCTTCATCTGTTATATTCATGTTCACATGAGAACCCCTATTCATATGTAATTGCAATCCATTCATACTCTGTAGCATCTAAATTACTAATTTGACTCTACTCTTTCGGAGCCCTTCATCAACTTTTCATTTCCTGCCCTATAGCTTTGTACTTGCCTTTGCAAGCTCTTCATTGTCTCAACCAACTATTATAAGCTTTTCCCTGAGTCCATGTCATTTTCCTACAAGTAATAACTACTTTTGTGCTCAAATGATTTTTTTGGTTTATAAATTGTGTCATCTACAAGATCAAGTTCTTTCCCTTGCTCTTGTTGTAACTTGTCTTTATTCAAGAGTAGACAACCTACATCATCAATACCTTTTGTTGGTGAATATTTCAACACCTCTGCATAAATGCACAACTTTGTACTGCCATTTTTCCTGATGACTAAGCTCCCTGGTTTCGGTCAATAGGCTCTTCACATAACATTCTGCTTGACTGTTCCCCTACTCATCATCTCTACCTTGTTATTTGAATTCAACCTCTTTCCATTATCGGGTTGTTTCACTTCCAAATGTGCCTATATACCTTTGCATAGACACTATTATGAGCATCCATACTCTTTCTTACCCATTACTAACATCTGACATGTACCTGTAACATCTGGAAATGTTTTTCCAAAGATTGACATTATTTCATTTTGAACAATTATATGGTTCAAAAAGATCAATTTCCCTTTTTCCTATAGCTTTATAAAACAACTGAATGCTCTATTAGGGAATTCAATCCTTTTGTCATGTTTTCCTCTATATTACCTTTCCAATGGCTATGATCATGCCTTATTATGATTTTGGAGCTGAAAGTTACGGCCTTCTGAAATCCAGAATTTCACCCCTTTTTTCACTTGTTTCACAAGTACCAAAAATCTCAAGGCCTAACTTTTGCCTTTTGTAGAAGAAAAACTGGCGAGAACCAATATTTTTTTTTTATATTGGGCATTGATAGTATTAATGATTTTGAATACAAATAAACTATCATATTTATAATCTGACACTCCACCCGACTTCTGCATCAATCTAAGTTTATTAATTTTCGCCAGAGGCATTGTTAGATTTGTAAGCAGTGGCATGGACTAAGTGGAAGTAGCTTTACTTATCGTCAAGGATAGACCTTCAGACCTTCATAGAAAAAATACCTGAAAATCAAGACACTTGGAAGAGGAGGGAGGGTTGCCAAAACTCCATGGAAGAAGACAAGTAACATTCTCAGGATAGGGAGATTAGTAGTGGATGGTAAACATAGTAAATCGTTGGCCCTGGTGGGGACATGGAGTGAGGCCTAACGATATCAAAAATTTTAGCTGGTTGAATACTTGACCCCTAAGCCTCTTGCATTATAACCATAACACTTATCTACTCCAGCTAATCCACCAAGTTGAAATCCTCATGTGTATATGATACATTCTATCCTATTTGAAGATCTTGTCAATTAATAAGAAATAGCAGTTGAATCTAAAAATGAAATTTATGAGAAAGCATAAAGAAATGTAGTCTACGAACCCCCAAATTAATGGGGAGGGAATGCTAAATAATAGAGAGCTAGTTCAAAAAGTTGATCTAATGAAATTATCGCCCTAACACAAGTTGCAAGATAATGAATACTATTACGCGTATTTGAATGTTTTAGTAACAAAACTTATGCAAATTTTTTCCATTATGATATGGAGCAACTGAATGAGAAACTACCCAAGCCTCCTCTTCACTTTTTGGATTTAACATGACTAAGTGCGGAAGCATAGATGCCCAATTTACAAATTTCATTTACAATGTTTTCCTTGGAACTAGCACTAGAAGTAGGTAAATATAAATTTTAAAACTACAAGAAGTATGTTTGGGGCAAGAACAACATTGTTGTAATACACAAAATTGATTAAATAGGTGAATGATTCAAACAAGTAGACTTTCACTTATTTATTCAATTGAGTACATATTACGAATGTCATGTAACTTCTTTTAATGTTTCTAAACCACATTTCTCATGCAAGAAATGGGAATATAGACATACCTCTCCTTGAAGTAAATTGTGAGGGTGAATTTCGATATACCTTGGCTCCAATAGTCTGACATAATTGAACACTAGTTTATTGAAATTAGGCACTAATTTTCAACATTGTTTAAACTTCTACGTTTTGACATTTTTGGTCGGAATTCGATGATATAAATTTGGATGAACTAACAATTTTGCAACAAAAAATTTAGCAAGACGACGTTAAATAGAAATTTGGAGATGTTGAATGGAAATAAAAGTTAGTCATGTCCATAGAACCAGAGACGACAAAAACTATGGTTTTATTTTCCGCCCAGGTCAAGAACGTCGTAGAAAACCTGTTAGGGACCTAACCTCCCTAATCCCTCTCGTAGGTAGAATAATATAATTCCATGTAATAAAGGCTAATATTAATAAGGCCTAACAATAAGGAAGAATAAGTCAAATGTAAGAAGACCTAATAGAAGCTTCCACTTCTAGAAGGATCTTCATCTAGATTGTTCTTTTGGATAGATAGAGTATAAATAGAAGTAGAGGGTATGAGAAATCTTGTCTTGGATATTATTGTAATAGAGATCTTCTCTGCTGGAGGTTGCCCACTCGAAGAGGCAAGTGAACATTGCTATCAGTAATCAAAGTGCTATTTCTGGTGTTATTATGGTATTGTTCTGATTATATATTTGTTTCTCTTCCATTTCTAGTTAAATTATTTATGTTTTGCATACCATTTTATATATAGAATACTACAAGTGGTATCAGAGAACCTTCCTCGGTAGAAAATTGTGGGTTAATTTTTTTTCCAGGGTAGAGACGTATTCTGACATCTTAAAGTGTAACACACCCAACCCCTTAAATACCCTTTCTAGGGATGGAGTATCAAATTTAACTTTTCCTTGGTTCATTTTTGGTCCCTTACTAAGAAAAACTCTCTTATTATAATTCCCCGAAGTTTACATCTCTGACTACGCGCTTAAACCAACTAGCGGGATCCTCCTCGTGATCTCGGATTCAAAACCGGGAGCTAAGAGTCTTCTTAGTGAAGGTTTTGACACTTCGAAACTCCTGTACTTTGGGAGTTCCAACGGTGTTGTTGAATTCCCGTATCGCCGAACAACGGAGGTAATCAACGGTCCATGTCCTCTGTCGAGATCCTACGATTAAAAAGGGGCTTCGATGTTCGATGCATAACACTCCTTTTTCCTAATCCTCGAAGTCCTGAAATCTTGCCATGTGGCCTTAGCCATTCGACGATTGGCATTCAACGCTTAGCATTGAACATCCTATGCTTCAGTCGTTTCGGCAGTTGGTGGTCGACGATGTTCATTCTATGTTTTCGACGTTTCGATGATCACCGTTGGACTTTCAACGTTCGATGATCGATGATCCTAATTGTACCTTCCTCATCCATACTACGTTCAATATTCTAACTCCTGAATTATCCAGACTCCTGGAGTCCTGGACACGTCACTAGCCATGTTGGCCATGCAAGCACAAACCAGAAGATGAAACACGGTAAGGGTCAAGGGGTGACTCGTGTCCTCATTAGGGGGTGACATTTTTCATGCTCTAATAGTCATAAAGGGTTTGTGAATTGTCCATATCTGGATGACACATGGAACGTGTAATGTTGGTCTACGTCACATCAAATGATGTCATCATGCCACATCATCTTGGAACGATTACTACCCAGCCCTTCGATCTCACGGTGAACAAGAGTCCATGTGGATCCATATATCTATGGCTCTCATTACTTCACAACTCTGGACTTAGGATCTTGCCAAATCCTCACGTTGCGAGTTCCCTAAAGAGCTAAGTCTCCAAACTCTCTAATCTAGCGCCAAGTGTTCTCATCCTATCAACGGTTGAGATTCATTTCAACATTCACGACTTTAAAGGTTTTCACATTTGATAGGTTCTTGGCCAATTTCTTCCGGATCACTAAGTCTCCAGACTATGGTATCGCTTGCCGTGTGTCCTCTCATTCGATGAATCAAATTGGATGGAAAACCTTAGACAGAGGACAAGTAGGGGCCATGTTTCGCTCCATGACACTTTCTCGGTCAGTTGGGTAATCGAGGGTGAGCTTCTTAGATTGTAGGCTGGGAGGAATCTTGAAGGATCCAAATATCAACGGTCCACATCAATTCAGAAGTTTGAAATTCAGGAGTTCGGCGTGTATCTCCCAGCTTTCCCTCCAGTCCACTTCAGATCTATTTCCACGTGTACCTATCATCCATGGCCAAGATTTATTCCAGCTTGCAGAGCTCCGAGGAAAATTGTGCGTCCCTATATCGCCGAATACCTGAAATTTCAGATAACCATTGATCTGTGGAAACTTGTCCCTCCATTTTCAATGGTTCTTATTTACTTTGTGACTCCAACATTCAGGTGTTTCGACGTTGGACCACTCCTATTCTCTCGAAGTAGGACTTCGCCAAAGCACTTAACGCTTCCTTCCCTAAGTCTAATCTAATTGTTGAGAGGGATCCACACTAGATCCCCAGATCGATGACCCTTGTCAATTCGCGACTTCGACCTTCAACTATTTTTAAGGATTGTGGAGTCACAAGTCCTGAAGTCCCGAAGCTGAAAGAGCTATCTCTTTTCAGACTAGTGCAGGGTTCCTAGGCTCTGGCCACATGGGTTCTTTAGGAAATATTTTGGGCTAGGCGCTAATGTTTTTAGTAGCAAATGGGTTAAGGACATGGGCATGAGCCCTCAGTCAAATGGGTGAATATTCTAAGGGGAAAATGCCCTTCTCCCACAGAGATGAACTTGACATTCCCGCTAAGGTGAATTCAAAGGATCATCAAGACTTAGACGTTTAAGTCAATCCTACCCCGACTCTCCTGGGATTCACATCCCATGACTCTCTAGCAACTAAAATGAGATAATTCAAGGGTCATATAAATATAACAGTTTACATAATCCAAAGAACATTTCTAATAACTTTTCAAATACTGAAATACTTAACCATAAACACATACATTCATCATCACATCCAATATATATATACACAAAGTATGATAATACTTATTAGAAATGGAGAATGTGAAGCGACTACTGAAAGGGGTGCATGTTTCCTCCCAACCATAGGAACAACCAATCCTATTGGATTTACCACTGGCCACCCCCGAGCTAGACCATGATGCTCTGAGAGAGATTATTTCTCTTTTCTCCATGGTAGTAAGGGATGAAGGTGTTGGCAGCGAATATATAATTATCATTTTTATAAGCTGCCTACACAGGGTCTATGAAATTTTATTACTCTTCATAATCTTTTCTCTAAACAACAGTCGTAAATCGTCGCATTTTACCTATCATCTATTCATGCTTCGTTTTCATCACTGAAAGCATGAAAACTTGCAATTATCGTTGTCATTTTGTATTAAAATTTCATTTAAAGCATATCGTTTATTACATAATTGCGATTTCATGCTATGAGCATGTTGCTCTCATCATTTGTGACCCTTTCGATTCTAAGAGTGCCTAAGAAACTTATGGTTGTTTCAATGAAAGACCCCCATCAATTGATATTTGATTTTTGTATCGATTTTGGTTAGATGTTTGATCATATTTCTTTCATGAAACCTTTGGCTATTCATTTTGTGTAAACTCACCTATCTTTGCAATCAAACTTGGATGCACGCACTTTGTTTTCAAGTACTCTATGTACCCAATGCCAAGGTGGAATACGACGTACAACATGCCATTACTCCTTAGCATGGTCTCGGGCTTCATGATTTTTCTCACACACATTGTGATTAACATCTCTGCCCACCGTTTGAATCATCACAACTTATATTGATGAGGCTCATGGCTATGGATCTGTTTCTTTTTTCCAAACCCTACCTGTGTGTTCTGTGCTAATTACCCATCCATTCAGCATGGCTCCAGTGGTAAGGGTCGAACCGAATGACGTCCAAACCCTGCTTTCGTATGATAACGCTAGGGAATATTTGGAAAGGAATGGTTGGCATTTGTTCATCAAAAAATTTCATGGTTTTAACCTTTAGGTCGCCCAAGAGTTTGCCTTAACCTTTGATGGTTGTAGGGGAAAAATAGATGATGTGCAGTTGGAAGTAACAGAAGAGTTTTAAGCCAAGCCACGGGATTGCCAGCAGTTGGTCAGAAATGGTTCAAGAATGCGAAAGTGGAGGAGGTCCCTTGGACGTTACTGTTTACCTCACGAAAAATAACCAGCTGTGATTGAGGTATGCCGATTTCATTCTTGAAACCTAGGTGGCATGATTTACTTGCTGTAGTGAAGCAATTCATCACTTGTGAGGGTCGATTCAGACGTGTTTTCCTATATCATCTACGACTGCTTATGAGTTTTATTGGTTTTCCGTTGAATATGCCTTACTACCTGCTCAGAAGTCTGTATAAAATGGGTAAATGGTTTAGGAAACAAAGGCCAGATTCGAGTTTATTTCATCATGGTCTAATTAAAATCATCCTTATGCACCAGTTACAGTCACAAAATGATTGTTGGGATGTGTTCATTTCACTAAATGGTTTTGGCAACAATGAGTTGGGACAGGTAGATAAGCTGGTCATTGTGGAAACCCTTGCTAACCCTACTGCCTCTTCTCCACCACTCCAAGCCTATGATTTTCCCCCTAATAATGAACCCTCGAGCTACCCTAATGTCATTCAACAGGACAATCGACCGGGTTCACATCCAAAGGATAGCACTAAAACTGTTAAGAAACCTACAGGAAAGAAGCTAAAGGGGCAATGTTGATGTAAATTTCAAGAACAAAAGGGATGGTTGTTTAATTTTTTGATGTGCTCGAAATAAAATGAAACCCCGTGTAGACACAATCAACACAATTGAAGTGAGCGAAGATTCAGACTTAGAAATTGAAAAATTCCTGGCTGAAGAGGACCCCGTGTCATTCGGGCTATACCCTGATCGACCCTATGACTATGTTAACAATCTTCCTCCTTGTCTAAAGGACAACCTAGAATTTCCTGGCATCCAACTCTGTGATAAGCCTACCATTCGCATGGAGGATTCTCCGACCCATAATGTTGTTAGTGCTAATACAAATTCCTTACAGTCACAGTGTGATGAGTGCTGATCGTGGATCAACAGGTACTATACTGATGTTCCACTGCTACAGTCACGACTCAAGTCTTTAAGAGACCAAGTTGATATGTTGACAAATGAAAACAACATACTTGAATCCATTATCCAAAGGAAGGATAAATGATTGAAAAATACATGTCGTGTCATTTTCAAAAACGTAGAGGCAACAACAACTATCGTTAATTCCAAAATTTCTTGATACGTTTTGATTCCATGATTTGAGGTATGATACTTTTAATTTTTTAGCATGATTGTGTCACTCTTAAGTTAGGATATTCGATTTGATTGAATAAACTATTTTTCTTATTAAGATTAGTTTGTTTTGTTTATTTAATAAAATATGATTGCATTTGCTATTATAACTAGCTACAGAATCACAAGATTCTGTAGCCAGTTAAAAAATTTCGAGTTGTTGGATTTGATAATTGAAAACATATCTGAGATCCACTTATTTTCATTTGTTTTCAGGATAATTAAGGAGCCCATGATTTCCAAGAAGATATGAGACACTTTTTGAGATCTCCAAGCCATATCAACTTTGTATTTTGAGTAAATAGATTAGACTGTTGGTAGTTTTTGATATTCAGTGAAATCAGGGTGGTTGCATCCCCCATATTTTTGAAACAAATTTGATCTTATCAACAAGAAACAATTATGTTTCCTGAAACCTTTATAAACATATTATTTTGTAAACATTGAAACATCTCAGCCTAGGGCAAGAGTATGGGCGTTTTTTATCGTAGACTTGAATGAAACAGAGTACACGTTACAACTTTAACTTTTCTGTATGATGTTTTGATTTAGGTTATGTGTATGCCAATTTGATAATAGATGATGATTGCTTTCGTCATCGTGATTTATTACCATTTGACATGATTCATTTTATATGCTGCTCATATCTTATGTTTCAGATACAATATACATACAATTATCATCTATCCAATTTAAATTAGTAGATTCATCTCTAATTTATGTTGAATGTCTGCATGCAAGTTCTTACAGGAAGATTTATCTCATCGTAGCAATTTGCAAATCATATGATTACTGTAACTGTATCTATTCAATGTTATGTTGTTATAATTCAATTTCCAACATTATCATTCCTCATTTATTAGGGGCAATCTTAAGATCTGTAGCAGGTTTACTTCATCAGACAAAGGTGGCTGGATGTTCAACATCGAACAAACATTGGATGCAATAACAGGTTAGCCTGTTATTTGATTTCGTTAGTTTCTTGAATATAGAAGTTTCCTCTATATAAAACGTTTTCTACTATCTATTATTTTCTGTTCAACTAGGAAGTTTAATGTGTGATGTCATGAGTGCATACATTTAAGAAAACAAAATAAAAAAATTAGATAGTGTTTTTACTTGCTTTATTATTATCGCCAAAAGTAATCAATCTACATTTGATTTTTACGAGTTTAGATTAAAACTCGTGTTTTGTATAGATTGTATATAGAATTATCATACATATAATATTTAATTTGTACATATATATTTACTTAGATGTACATATAGTTTTTTAGTAATTGTTATTTATTAGATCATTGTTTTTCCTTTAGTTATTTTTCACTTTCTTTAGGACTTAGATCGGCCAACGGAGCCGCTAAACCCGTCGGAGTGAATTAATCCAAACGACTTGGGTTAATTAGACAACCCTAGACCGGATTCACTCCTCTAGTTGACGAGTGGTCATTTTTGCCTGTCAACAAATGACGCTAGAAGGAGGGCCGACTGACAAGATGGCCTTGTAGGAGCCTTTATTTTAAATGTATTCAATTTCCCCATGTCTCCCCAAATCACTGTGTTGGAACATGCTTTCCACTTCTCATTACCCGATGTTTCCGACGAGACAATCTCTCTCTTGTCCAAACTCACCTTTGATGGTGGAGGTAATACATCTGCTAAAGACTACCTTGACAAGTTTTGGTGCAAATGCATCAAACATGACATCTCAGATTTAAGAGTTTTATGCAGATTGTTCGATTTTACTTTTAGAGGTCGGATTAAACATTGGTTTGAATCCTTTCCAACATGTCACATTTTTGATTGGTTTCAATTTGTAGATGAATTTCTAGATGCTTTTGAAATTTATGATTTCGATCAATTATGTGAAGAATTTCATGCTTCGCTAATCAATGGCGATTCATTTTTGGAATTTTTTTTGACAAGAGTCTATCATATCCTCTGTAAATTTAATCTCGATGACATGTCATTTGCATTAGATCTCCTCTATGATGCTTGCGTCCCTTCCATCCAGTCATATTCAATCACGAATGAAGAACCAATTGCAAATCCTATCACTCAACTGTAAGAAGAATTTTCTTCGCAAGATGAGAAGAATCCTTCCGACAATGTTGAACAAGTAAGGGAGGTAGGATCTATTGACCAGGTTCTTATGGACAACCAAATTGGTTTTTCCTCTGAATCATTGTATTTTCAGTCTTCGACCAGTATGGAAGAAGATTCGTTTTTGGCTCAAGGTGAATATCCTCATTCTTGTAACTCATGCTCTAATCAATATTTAAAATCAGTCACTGAAGAACACTTAAGCGACGAAAATTGTCTTAAACGTTCTAACACTCCTAAGAAACTAATTAGAGAAGAAGATATTCAACTAGAAGAATAAACTTTAAACCTTCATCCTCAAAATGTACTTTATCCACAGGAAAGACTAGATGTTCGTCACGTAATTTTTGAATTATATATCACACAGAAAGCAAATCCAGATGATCATATTATGTTGAGGAATTCGTCACCAAAATGGAGTAAGAGTTTTAAAGAAGGTGAAGAGAAATGTCTTGAGAATACCATTGTTAATTATCGTAGTTCAAGAGATTCTTTTCATGTGCTTATTTCAGATTCTTTTTATTCTTTATATCTTGATCTCTTCCTAGACTCTATTGGACTTGACACCTTACCTACAACATCCTACTCTTTTCCGCCACAATCTTATCCTTTCAATATTCTAAATTTTGGTGAAATTAATTCCAAACCTAACATTGATAAAGTCGGATTTGACGCTCTTTCACTTTCATCACTCACATGGGAAAAGGACATGTTGTGAGATGATTTTACACAGTTTATTGTTGAAAAAGACAATGCACTATATTTTATGGAGATCAAACATTCTACGTTGCATATTCATCCTTTGATTAGCTCGAATCTTAATGTTTATGCTTCACATTTTGAAATGATCAATCTCATCAAAGGAAACATTCAAACCAATGATCTAATTGATGGCACAAATCCTCTTATGATGATTTCCCCATTGATATATTCGTTTCATCAAAGTCATGGTTTGCATCCTCATTTTTGTGATAGGATTTCAGGATGGCTTGAATATTCATATATAAAAAAATTTCATAATAAAGATAAAGTTGTACTTGCCTTCTTTTTACCTAAGTATCTTGGAAATAGGCGTGCCATATTTCTTTTAGATCCTCCATGTGAAGAAATAAATGGACACTTAGAGAATTGTCAGGAGGAAGGGGCATCTAAGCCTTGGCTGATGGTTATTTCATTTCCTCGTAATCTTGACAATTTTTTCAAAATCACCTACACTCGCCCATGCCATTATGATCCTTATCACGACAAGATTGCACAATGGCTGGAGGATTCATACATCAAGAATTTTCGAGGGAATGGTAAGATCATGCTTACTTTGTTTCTAAATAATGATTATGAAGGTAAGTGTGATATATTTGTGTCATTTTTTGATATATTACCATTCTTGTTAGTAATGTTTGATTTTGTTTCCATTGCAGGATTTGAGTTACTCCGATGGCTACATTGGAAACACGACTTCACGTAGTATTCTGATTTGTTTAGTAGTTAGGGTAGGTTTAGGAATAGGTTTTCTTTCAGTTTTATTCCTCATTATTTCTCTTTGTAATAATGCAGTCATGAACGCAAGTGGGCGCACCACGAGAACCATAACATGTTTATTGTCAGGGAAGTCCGCGTCATCCTTTTCTTTCTGCTTTTTGTTGAATATTTCTTTTCAAAGATGCAGTATTATTATGAAAATTTTAAATGGAAAGTAAAAAGATAAATAAATCTGAATCGTAAATTCAACCCTGATCCAAGGTACCATGAGTAGGACTGCTTTCACATCAAACAAGATTTTTCTATTTTCTTTCAGTCTCCCAAGGGATTTTTTGCATGTTGTTTTCAGATACACCCTTTGTAAATATTTTCTGTTTTGTTTTACTTGCTGTTTGTTTTTCTTTTCTGGTTTGTTTTGGTTTTAATTTCTTCTTATCGGTCTTTCTTTTTGAAACACACATGCCTGCATCATGGGCTAGCTTAGACCAAGAAAACAAAAAAAATTCCCCTCGAAAATAACTGCTGAAAGATGTCAGAACATCGATTGCTATATTTTTTTGAAATCATCGCCTTGTTAAAGATGATTTTTGTTTTGAAAAGCGTTTTCTCGGTTTCAATCTGTAAATTGAGAGCATTTACGACCATCTATATAAATCTTTTTTACGCTGTCCCTGTTCTTTAAGAGAACAACTCAATGATGTCTCCCTGTTCTTGAAAGTCAGTTTTATTAATAAACGATTTCTAGATCTTAATGAAGGACAACTGATTTTTTTTTTCAAGGTCTGTGACATATTAAAATGTGTTAAAAAACAAGAATTTTCAGCGTCACCCCGCTCTATTGAATATCTTTAAAAACTAATATAAATTTTCAGAGAGCTGTGGGAAGTGCTTGTAAACCTGCCGGGACACTGAACAAGTCTGCTGGAAACGGGTAAATGCATGCATGACGCCAAGATAACTTTGTCGGGGTACTAAACAGGCCCGCTGACAGCGAAGCAATGTCAGGTAAAAGAAAATTCTCAGATATGGATTCTGTTTTGACCTTAAACGTCCTTCGTTCTGATATGGAATTTCTTGATAGGATACAGATATCAGAGTGGGTTAATTGAATTCCCTGTCGAGGCTATGGACGCCTGCTGGCAACAACGACCCTGTCAACAGTATTGAAGATTTTAACTTTAACATCGTGGCTCTCTTTTGCTAAGATTGTCATCAGTTTTCGTCTCTTTAAAAATAACAGTTGTCTGAAACTGGAATGCATTATAATTATTTGGGATGCTCAAACAACTTTTCGGTTGTTTTTGATTCGAAGTTTGTTCTGATTATTCTAATCTGAACTCGTTCATTTGGCAGAGATAATTGCTTCTCCCAACTTATTGCCATTGTTGGCAACGAATATATAATTATCATTTTTATAAGATGCCTACATAGGGTCTATGAAATTTTATTAGTCTTCATAAGCGTTTCTCTAAACAACAGTCGTAAATCGTCGCATTTTACCTATCATCTATTCATGCTTCGTTTTCATGACTAAAAGCATGAAAACTTGCAATTATCGTTTTCATTCTATTTTAAAATTTCATTTAAAGCATATCGTTTATTACAGAATTGCGATTTCATGCTATGAGCATGTTGCTCTCATCATTTGTGACCCTTTCGATTCTAAGAGTGCCTAAAAAACTTATGGTTGTTTGAATGAAAGACCCCCATCAATTGATATTTGATTTTTGTATCGATTTTGGTTAGATGTTTGATCATATTTCTTTCATGAAACCTTTGGCTATTCATTTTGTGTAAACTCACCTATCTTTGCAATCAAACTTGGATGCGCACACTTTGTTTTCAAGTACTCTATGTACTCAATGCCAAGGTGGAATACGACGTACATCATGCCATTACTCCTTAGCATGGTCTCGGGCTTCACGATTTTTCTCACACGCATTGGGATTAACACCTCTGCCCACCGTTTGAATCATCACAACTTGTATTGATGAGGCTCATGGCTATGGCTCTGTTGCATTTTTCCAAACCCTACCTGTGTGTTCTGTGTTAATTACCCATCCATTCGGCACGATTCCAGTGGTAAGGGTTGAACCAAACGACGTCCATACCCTGCTTTCGTATGATAATGCTAGGAAATATTTGGAAAGGAATGGTTGGCATTTGTTCATCGAAATTTTTTAGGGTTTTAACCTTCAGGTCGCCCAAGAGTTTGCCTTAAACTTTGATGGCTGTAGGAAAAAAATAGGTGATGTGCAGTTGGAAGTAACGAAAGAGTTTTAAGCCAAGCCACAGGATTGCCAGCAGTTGGTCAGAAATGGTTCAAGAATGCGAATGTGGAAGAGGTCCCTTGGACGTTACTGTTTACCTCATGAAAAATAACCAGTTGTGATCGAGGTATGCCGATTTCATTCTTGAAACATAGGTGGCATGCTTTACTTGCTGTAGTGAAGCAATTCATCACTTGTGAGGTCAATTCAGACTTGTTTTCCTATATCATCTACGACTGCTTATGAGTTTTATTGGTTTTCCGTTGAATATGCCTTACTACCTGCTCAGAAGTCTGTATAAAATGGGTAAACGGTTTAGGAAACAGAGGTCAGATTCAAGTTTATTTCATCATGGTCTAATTAAAATCATCCTTATGCACCAGTTACAGTCACAAAATGATTGTTGGGATGTGTTCATTTCACGAAATGGTTTTGGCAGCAATGAGTTGGGACAGGTAGATAAGTCGATCATTGTGGAAACCCTTGTGAACCCTACGACCTCTTCTCCACCGCTCCAAGCCTATGATTTCCCCCCTAATAATGAACCCTCGAGCTACCCTAACGTCATTCAATAGGACAGTCGACCGGGTTCACATCCAAAGGATAACACTAAAACTGTTAAGAAACCTACATGAAAGAAGCTAAATGGTAGTGTTGATGTAAATTTCAAGAACAAAAGGGCTGGTCATTTAATTTCTCGATGTGCTCGAAATAAAATGAAACCCCGTGCAAACACAATCAAAATGATTGAAGTGAGCGAAGATTTAGACTTAGAAATTAAAAAATTCTTGGATGAAGAGGACCCCGTGTCATTCGGGCTATACCCTGACGAACCCTATGACTATGTTAACAATCTGCCTCCTTGTCTAAAGGACAACCCATAATTTTCTGGCACCCAACTCTGTGATAAGCCTACCATTCGCATGGAGGATTCCTTGACCCATAATGCTGTTAGTGCTAATACAAATTCCTTACAGTCACAGTGTGATGAGTGTCGATCGTGGATTGACAGGTACTATACTGATGTTCCACTGCTACAGTCACGACTCAAGTATTTAAGAGACCAAGTTGATATGTTGACAAATGAAAACAACAGACTTGAATCCATTATCCAAGGGAAGGATAAACGATTTTAAACTACAGGTCATGTCATTTTCAAAAACGTAGAGGCAGCAACAACTATCGTTAATTCCAAAATTTCTTGATACGTTTTGATTCCATGATTTGAGGTATAATATTTTTAATTTTTTAGCATGATTGTGTCACTCTTAAATTAGGATATTCGATTTGATTGAATAAACTATTTTTCTTATTAAGATTATTTTGTTTTGATTATTTAATAAAATATGATTGCATTTGCTATTATAACTAGCTACAAAATCGCAAGATTCTGTAGCCAGTTAAGAAAATTCGAGTTGTTGGATTTGATAATTGAAAACATATCTGAGATCCACTTATTTTCATTTGTTTTCAGGATAATTAAGGATCCCATGATTTGCAAGAAGATATGAGACACTTTTTGAGATCTCCAAGCCATATCAACTTTGTATTTTGAGTAAATAGATTAGACTGTTGGTAGTTTTTGATATTCAGTGAAATTAGGGTGGTTACATCCCCCATATTTTTGAAACAAATTTGATCTTATCAACATGAAACAATTATGTTTCCTGAAACCTTTATAAACATATTATTTTGTAAACATTGAAACATCTTAGCCTGGGGCAAGAGTATGGGCATTTTTTATCGCAGACTTGAATGAAACAGAGTACACGTTACAACTTTAGCTTTTCTGTATGATGTTTTGATTCAGGTTATGTGTATGTCAATTTGATAATAGATGGTGATTGCTTTCGTCGTCGTGATTTATTACCATTTGACATGATTCATTTTATATGCTGCTCATATCTTATGTTTCAGATACAATATACATACAGTTATCATCTATCCAATTTAAATTAGTAGATTCATCTCTAATTTATGTTGAATGTCTGCATGCAAGTTCTTACAGGAAGATTTATCTCGTCGTAGCAATTTGCAAATCATATGATTACTGTAACTATATCTATTCAATGTTCTGTTGTTATAATTCAATCTCCAGCATTATCGTTCCTCATTTATTAGGGGCAATCTTAAGATCTGTAGCAGGTTTACTTCATCAGACAAAGGTGGTTGGATGTTCAACATTGAACAGACATTGGATGCAATAACATGTTAGCCTGTTATTTGATTTCATTAGGTTCCTGAATATAGATGTTTCCTCTATATAAAACGTTTTCTACTATCTATTATTTTCTGTTCAACTAGGAAGTTTAATGTGTGATGTCACGAGTGCATACATTTAAGAAAAAAAAATAAAAAAAAATAGATAGTGCTTTTACTTGCTTTATTATTATCGCTAGAAGTAATCAATCTACATTTGATTTTTACGATTTTAGATTAAAACTTGTGTTTTGTATAGATTGTATATAGAATTATCATACATATAATATTTAATTTGTACATATATATTTACTTAGATGTACATATAATTTTTTAGTAATTGTTATTTATTAGATCATTGTTTTTCCTTTAGTTATTTTTCACTTTCTTTAGGACTTAGATCGGCCAATGAAGCCGCTAAACCCGTCGGAGTGAATTAATCCAAACGACTTGGGTTAATTAGACAACCCCGGACCGGATTCACTCCTCTAGTTGACGAGCGATCATTTTCGCCCGTCAACAAAAGGTTACTCTCCTCTTCCCACAGAAAATTGGCAACTGTTTTTCTTTGCTCCAATCAAGGAGGTCTGCACTAGTACTTCCTCAGTCACTCGTCAACCTTGTTAATCAACTTGTAGCCAAACCATGCACGTGGCTTCTTTCATTAAAAAACGAGCTTACTACTCAGCTTTTCCTCTCAACTCTAGAGTCGAAGTATGCTCACTTATCTTCTCGGGAGAGTGTTTTCTCTACTCTGCTATCTTGCATATTTGTCTCTGTCCCCCGAATTACCTCCTTTCTTTCCTTCCTCAGCAAGGTTTCATGGGTCCAAATCCCCATTCATGGTCAGGCCTGGAAGCCTTATAGATGGGTACCCTGCCCCATCTCCTCATTAACTCTTGAGGATGGCCTTCCAATTACCAACCTGACTAGTAATTCATTTATGGGTCAGAGGACTATTAAGCAATTACACCCAGTAGGTACTAGTTTGGTGAGGGTCATCTCAACCATTCTTGGTTTCCCCTCACCATCTCTCTCATAGAATCCATGGTCTATCTTGGCAAAATTTCCCCCCTTTCAGTAGTTGTGCAACAAACTTTCAATTTCTATTAATAACCAAAAATTCATACATTGACTCTTTTATACAACGGTTCATCAAATCAAACATTCACACACGTTTAGTCCGCCATAGTCTCTTGGACAGTTATATTTATATTTACAAAATGGGGGAAAAAACGATATTAAAATCCCCTCCCCCTTAAAGGAACATCATCCTCGATGTTCTATCTGTCGATATGCTCTATATGCACAGAAGTAAACAAAAATGGATGTGCTTGTCTCATGGCATCCTCCATTTCCCATGTGTCTTCATCTGGGCCAAAGTGATTCCACTGCACCTTGACCTATGCAATGGTTTTGTTCCTGAGTGGGGTTTCCTTCCCGTCTATTATGCATTGAGATTTTGAAATGAATTCTTCCTCGGTTTCCACCTGAATCATATACTACTCAGTAATATGATTAGAATCATGTACATACTTCTTTAATACAGAAACATGGAAAACATTACCTGTCTTCACTATGGGAGGAAGTGCTAGCCGATAGGCTACTGGTCCCACTCTATCCTAAACTTCAAAGGGTCCAAAATACCAAGTTGCCAACTTGGCACAAGCTCCCATCCTCAAAGAGCTTCTTCTGGGTCTAACTCAGAGATACACATGATCCCCCGCTTTGAACTCTCTAGGAGTCATTTTCATGTATGCATAGCTCTTTTGTCTATCCTGGGCTATCTTTAGATTTGGTCTGATATGAATTACTTGTTTTTCCATTTACTTTAGCATATATGGCCCGATTGTAAATTTGTCTACTGGGTTGTTCCATTTGATTGGAATGTCACATTGCCTTCCATAGAGGGCTTCAAAAGGACTCATTTTTAATGACTCTTGATAGCCATTGTTGTAGGCAAATTCTACCAGTGGTAGGTAGTTATCCCACTTCTTGGGTTGATGCATTACATGCATCCTCAACATGTCTTCTAACACTTGGTTTACCCTCTCTATCTTCCCATCAGTTTGAGGGTGATAGGTTGTACTAAAGAGCAATTTTTTTTCAAAGCCAACAAACAAAGATTTCCAAAAGTTTGAAGTAAATTTTGTATCTCTGTCAGATATATTTCCTTAGGCATGCCATGCAGTCTAAATATTTCTTTCATAAAAATGCTAGCAATATCTATTGCCTTTCTAGTTGACTTGACGGGTATGAAGTGAGCAACCTTGCTCATTTTTTCCACAACTACCATGATGCCATCATTCTATTTGGTTGATCTTGGTAATTCTATGATGAAATCCATGGAGATGGTTTCCCATTTCCATTCAGGAATTGGTAGGGGATGCAAAATCCTTGCTGGGTGCCGGTGCTCTGCCTTGACTTATTGACATTCTAGACACTTGGCTAAGTAATCAACTATGTCCTTTTTCAATCCGGGCAAATAAAATAGTTTCCTAGTGTCCGTAATCATTTTATGATAACTAAGATGACCAATATATGGTATTTTGTGTAGTTCATCCATTATGAACCTCTTCAAGTCGTAACACTTTGGAATACATAATCTACCCTTATAAGTCAATAGGTCATCATTAAACATCTGATAGCCTTCATACTTCAACCCCGTGGGCTCTTGCTTTAGGTATGATTTCACGGTCTTGAAAAATGCATATGTTTCTTGCAGTTTTGACTCTCTATTTGATGTCTGATTCACTGGTGCTTACAACTACCAAGTGAACCACTTTCATACTGCTACTAAGGGCATCAACCACCCTATTCTCCTTTCCTTTGATATGTTTGATTTCAAAATCAAACTCACTAAGGAGAGCCATCCACCTAGCTTGTCTCACATTGAGCTTTGGTTGGTCAAACAAATACCTCAACCCACTATGGTCTGCCATAAGTACAAATATTCTATCTAAGAGGTAATGCACCCAAATTTTTAAAGCATGCACTATGGAAGCCAATTCCATATCGTGGGTCACATAATTAATTTCATGCTCATTCAATTTTCTGGATTCGTAACAAATCACATGTCCTTCTTGCACAAGGACTCCTCTGAGCCCTTCCTTCCAGGCATCTGTACACACAAGGAAGTCCTTGTCTGGGTCTTCATATTTTAGTACATGCGCATTGGTTAGAAGGTATTTCATCTCTTGAAATATTTTTTCACATTATGATGTCCAAATGAATTTAACCCCCTTTTTCTGAAGGGAGGTGATTGGGCAACCAATCTTGGAGAATCCTTTTATGAATCTCTTATAGTATCCCGCCAGGCCCATAAAGGATCTGATATCAGATACGTATTTTGGGATAGACCAATCCATGATGGATTTAATCTTGTCAGGATCAACTGCCACTCCTTCTTCATATATAACATGGCCTAAGTAATGGACTTCTTTGTGGAAAAAGTTACACTTACTAAGCTTAGCATAGAGATGATGTTTTCTTAGCACTTGGAGTACTAGCTTGAGATGTTATTCATGCTCTTTATTATTCTTGGAATAGATTAGGATATCATCAATGAGAACCAACACAAAACTATCCAAGAAATTTCTGAATACGTTATTCATTAAGCACATGAAAGTGGCTGGTGCATTGGTAAGCCCAAATAGCACCACCAAAAATTCATAGTGACCATATCTTGTCCTAAAGACTGTCTTGTGGATGTATTCATCTTTAATTTGAACTTGATGGTATCCAAACCTCAAGTCAATCTTGGAGAATATTGTAGCACCCCTTAATTAGTCAAACAAGCCATCAATACTTGGCATGGGATACTTATTCTTGATGGTTATCTTATTGAGTTGTCTATAATCTATGCACAGTATGAGTGTTCCATCTTTATTTTAAACAAACAAGGCCGGTGCTCCCCATGGAGACACACTAGGCTGAATGTAGCCTTTGTCCCACATCTCCTTCAAGTGTAGTTTGAGCTCAACTAACTCTGGTGTACTCATTATATAGGGTGTTCTAGACATTGGCACCACTCCTGGTACAAGTTCTATTGAAAATTCAATATCCCTTCTTGGAGGTAGACCTGGTACCTCTTTTGGGAATACATATTTATATTCTCTTAATATGGGATGGTTCTCTAGGATGGGTTTGTCATTCTCAACAAAGTTTAGTACTTGTATTGCATACAAGGGACATCCCTTTCTACAATAATTCTTCACTTGGAGGTTTGATATTTGTCTCATTGAGACATGATTTTGAATCCCTTGTAGGGTTACCCTTCTTCCTTCTTCATTTTCACACTCCAAAGTTTTACTGTAACGATCTAACTTGATTTTGTGGGCATCCAACCGGTCCATGCCAATCATCAGGTCATAAGATCCTAGAGGAAGTATGTTTAGGTTCGCTTGGGTGGGAAACCCACTTATAACAAATTGGCATGCTGTTATGACCTCTGTTACTTTTCTTTTGGTTCCAGTGGTTAGTTGTACCATCCATGATTTAACATGTTTGACTTGTTGCAATTTACATTTCTCAATAGTTGAGGGGAAACATAACTTAAATTAGAACCAGGGCCAATTAAAATGGAAACAAGATGGTTGACAATCATACCTTCCATCTCCATCACTGAAGCTTGGTGGTCAGCTTGTCTATTATCCAAGGATGCATAAATTTATGGAATGATCCTAGCCACATCATTGACTGTGGTAGCCTCTTGGATGTCGTAGAACCTCCCATTGTTCTATTTCCTATGTGAAAAATCCCTCAGCAAATGTTCCTCTCCATAACCCCAACATTTCAAGGGTTCTCTCTTCATGTTATCAATCTTACTTGGAGCTACTATGAATGGTTTATTTCCACTATGGGATGGAAAGTTTTGCTAATGCACACTTCTGGTAGGAAGGCTCATCCTAGAGCTCTTACCAAGGTTCTTAAATCTCAAGGATTTAAACCCCTTCTTCTTAAATCCTGAATTGTTTTTCTTATTCCAATATTCATGGGGTTCTGTCTTATTCTTGAATTGCTCATAGCAATACCTTGCTTTTCGAAGAGTATATTCTAAAGACTTTTCCTCATCAAACTCAATTTTGTCCAGGTAGGACTGAGGTAATCCACTAATAAATCATTGCATCTTTACCTTTTCATCCTTTATGTAGGGCACATACCTCATCAACTCAAGGCATTTATTGATATATTCATCTATGGTGAGTTGTCCTAGCTTGAGTTAATAGAACTCCTTGGTCTTTCCATCAAATTTATTTTATGATAGGTACTTCTTCTTGAAGTATTTATCAAACCATTTCCATGACAAGTCCGTCTCATGGAATCCTTTCACATTCCTAAGGTCCTCCCACCAAATGGAAGCTTTCCCATTCACGTTGAAAATGGATATCCGAGCTTTTAAGTTTTCAGAGTAGTCATGGAATCTGAAGTACTTCTTCAAGCAGAGTAGCCAAACTTCTGCTTCTTCCCCCTTCTTAATATCTCCATCGAAGGTGGGTGGTTTGGCTTTATTGAACTCTTCAGGGTCATGAATCTTGGATTGTTTCATCTTCTTTCTTCTCGTTTAGGAATGGGAACTAGTTTTTCCACTAGAAGATTCCTTGGAGTTGTTAGTGTCCTCACCAGAGGAATCTTCCATTGTGTTAGAACTAAAAGTCACCCTCAAATTGCAGGAGGATAAGCCCAGTACCCATCAGAATGTTTGGTGGATGTTTGATTTATGTGAGTGGAGGTTAAATGGGGAAAACTGAATACATGAATGATTTCAACACAAAACTGGACAAGCAATGCATAGGGAAGTGAGGGCCACAACTAACTTCAGTTAGTGAATTTAGTTTAAGTGTGAGCAGAGGGAAGACTTAGTAAGAAAGGTGGACAAGACTGGTATGGGCATCAGACCTTCAAGCAGCTTGGAGAAGAAAAATGTAGAATCAAGATCACTCTTAAGCTCAAGCTTCAGACACTGAAATATCTCCAAACAACACAGTCACAACAACACAATGATAAAACCTACACCACCATGCAACTACAACAACTCGACTGGATCCTCCATGCCCGAGCCATTCAGTGTAAGAGGGGAAAAGATCATAGGGAAGCTGACTAAAATTGGTCATGATACCACTGCAATCAAACCTACATTACAACAAAATAACAACCCTCGACTGGATCCTCCATGCCCTAGTGTTTTAGCACAATTTTTACAAAGATATGAAAAGAGGTTGACTTCTATTAATTTGAAAGTCTCAAATCCGATACATAACCAGAGAATAGTTTTGGCATCAAAACATTACAAAATAGGGAGCTCTTCTCAACCAGTTGACAACCTTAACAAAATATCAAAACTACTTACTTATACTTCGAACTGTCCACAACCACCAGGGGCACGATTTGATCACTACATTCAAAGCATTGTGTCTGAGCAGTCTTCTACCAGACTGTGCATGTATCCCTTTGTCAGATGCGAGCTCAGATCGACATGGGTCTGCAGGAAAATATGTCCATAAGGGGCCTCGGGTTGACAACTTTGACCTTTGCACTGGGGCCTCCATGCCTTCTATTTATGGAGTGAGCCTAAGTTTCAACTAACGACCTGCATCCATTAATGAATATATCCTCAGGATCGAGACTAGGCCAGGTAACCAGGGGATGGCCACTTGCTGCGATTAAACATGATGTTGAATGAGCATGCGAATTCAGGGCCATGGGTCTACACGAGCTTTGTGACTGGGAAAGTCCTCCCATTTTCAGTGCCGCCACTGAAATTTATCCGTCCACTAATTCTGGGATAAATTAGACTTCGCATAGAGATGGTGCCAAGTTTGGTGTTTTAAGAGCCCTGGACATGGAGCAGAGTATGAGCGCCTTGTGACTTTGGCCTCACTCCAATATGACCTCGGGATATGACCCGACGCTTATTCCATATGAAGCTTCAGGTTTTCGTGCTTCAGGAGTCTTCACATCATTTGCCTCCATATTTCCCAATACCCGAGTTGGAAAAATCACCTTGCTCAGACCGACAGTCAGATCTGCTTCGTGATCGACGACTGCGATTGCTTCTTTGGGACTCTGAATTGGCCATTCGACGCTTCGGTCTTCAAATCTTCGGCAATTTGGCACATTTCTCATTTCAAAACTCCTGAAGTAAAACTCTCAGAGTGACATATCTGATGACGCGTTTCTTCTTGAATCGAACGACCGAGAATTACTTCGGGTCTCCAGACTCTAGGAAAAATCAAATCTCAAACTTCCTCTACCTTCAAATGTTTTTACCCGGAGCTATGGATCTGAAGACGCGTGGACCTCCTAAGATCGATGAATGAGATCCCTTCGTGGCTCTGGGCTTTGGAATTATCAATAGTCAAACTTTATTTTCCCCAAGCAAATTCACCAGAGCTTGGGATCTGATGATGCGTGGCTCCTGGATTTGGATGACCAAGATCCACTTCAGGTTTTCAGGCTCCGAGAAAATCAAAACTCAAATCTTGCTTACCTTCTGTGCTTTTACCCAAAGCTGTCGATCTATTGAGGTGCGTCCTCTTCAATCGATGGTTCTGCTCCTGCTTCGGGACTTTGACACCTCCAACCAGATCAACGACCCTTCTGCTCCCTTCTCTATCAACGATTGATATCTCCTTCGAATCTTTGGGCCTTTCCTCCTTCCATTTCCTTCAGAGCTCTAGATCTGGCACTGTGTGGCTCCTGGATTTGGACGACTGAGATCCATTTCGGGTCTCTGGGGTCCAGGAAAATCAAATCTGAAACCTCGTCTTCCTCCATGCATTTTTACCCAGAGCTATGGATTTGAGGACATGTGGCTCTTGCTGATCAATGACTTAGATTCACTTTTAGGCCTTCGACGCTTCGGGTTTTCGGGCCTTCGGGACTTCTGAATGTGAAACATGAAAAATCTCATGGAGGAAAAACTCTGAAGTGAATGATCTACAGCCACGTGTCCCCGCCAATGGATGGTCCAGATTCACTTCGGGACTTCGGGCGCTTCAGGCCTTGGCTCTTTTCATGGTGCTATACTTCGTGCAATTTTGAAACCATGAACACCCGAGGGCCGCTAATCCAATATTCACAAGGGATACCCACCATCGTAAACTATATTCTCCCACTGCTTGCGCTTCAAGTCTGAAATAAACTGATCTGAAAGCTACGCTTCATGCTTAAGGCTTCAACCTGTGTGAACAAGGACCTGGACCATTTGGTTGTGGGATGGGGAAATAGAGAGACCAGTGACTGCAACAAAGGGAGATGAGTGTTCTCCCCTGGGTAACATAGAGAGGCTTGGGGCCGAGACTCCTTTCGAGTAGGAAATTAAGGGAAAATAGGGTGCACAAATGAACAAGGGCAAACAAAAAATGATTTTATCGGCCGAAGGGGAAAAAAATTCAAGACTCGGCCTGCAAAAAGGAGAGGGATAGGGGAAAGATACAGTCTTAGGTATCCTCAACAAACCCATATGACTCTTGAAAACCCAATGTGATAACATTTGGCTCCACAAGGGATGGCATGCTCCTTATGAGCTACCAAGAACCCGTAGTTTCAGTGCCTTAGCTGTTGGGCTATGGAGTCTATCTCAAAACTTCCGCTGAACAAAACAGGGAAATATGTACACTACTCTACTAAAAAATGAAAATGAACACATGAGCTCCATAATGAACTTATTTATGTACACTCTTAGACTAACTGATTTTTATAAAGTGCTAGGTGAAAGCAAACTTCCACCATAGCCACCCAGACTGCTTGGCAATAAAATTCTTCTCTTTTCTACAAATAATCCATAAAAGGTAAGGGAAGTATGACAACATAAAGAAAACATGTATGGGAAAACTGGAAATACCTCCAAATGACGATAATATGAATAATTTTGCAGGATCCAACGCTTTTGGAAAAAACAGCTCCATATACAACCCCACATGGTCACAAAATTTATAATCAGGAAAGCTCGATTGGTAATAAATTACCTCTTGTATTTCATTGTTTCTCACTCGTTGTTCGATGTTATCAGAGTGTACAGGTGGGTAGAGGACTGATGTTGGTCGGCTGATCCGAGGTGATATTTTCTCATTTGTAGGTTTAAGTCAGGAGATAAATTGCACCTCTAGTTCCTCCCTTTTTCCTTTGTCTTCTCTGAAAACAACTGCTAGCAGAGAGCAAGAAGTATCTTCATGGGTATCCATGGATGGCTCTTCCTCTATATCACGCTACTCTTGGTAGGATATTTCGCTTTCATAAGAATATTGGCAGCCTATGCTTTCTGCTTCTGAATACTCTTTAGGGTTAGGCGAGCGTGGAACTCTTTTATATTGCAAAGAAAAAAAAATAATCTCTTGATTCTTTTCTTCAACCATTTATTCTTTTAAAATTGAGACATCAGGTGTACTAGGGGCGGAAAATAATGCATCCATATCTATGCCATCATCAATGCTATCATCGATCATATCTGGAAGGACTTCTTCTTGGGAAATAGAAAGAGAAAACCTTTCATTAGTATTTGCAAGATACTCACTTTTATCCTCTCTTTCTCTCTCAATCATATTTTTACCAAACTCATCACACGAGGAAAACTCTATCATCTACAGAATGTGGAGTTCCAAAATTTTGCAATAGTTATAAAAAATAAGATGAGTCAGGTACATATTCTCGTAATACGAATTAAAATCATTGTGAAAATCCTTCAAAGAATGGATACTAGAAGTAGGGAGAGATATACACCAGTCAAGAGCATCTTCCTCTAAAGAAAATCCAAACATCTTGATCCAGAAATCCCCGTGAAAGAAGCCATGCTCGAACATGAATACATGAAATTTTAATAAGTGCTTATCGGGATCGTCATGCTTTCTTCCTCTGAATCTCAGAAGATAGTCATCCCATTCATCTCTATTCGACACTGGATGTGGATAACCGACTATGGCTGAGAAATTGAAAGGGGCAAATCTCGGAGCCAAGATAGACGAGATATGTGGCTCCCCCTTTTCTCCTTTATGGCTCTCCCTAGGATCAGATTCACGATCGCCATAAACAAGAACCATGGAGAGGCTCTGCTCTTCGTCGTCTTCACTAGGATATCCATCAAAATTTGTTTGTTCTTGGTCAGTATATGACATCACTTCTTCATCATAATAAAATATGCCAAGAACATCTGTTTCAAGGACTAGAGTATCCTCTACATTTTCTTCATAAGAGTAGCAAGCGAAATTTGCCTGCAATCCCTCTATTCTTGCAAAAAAAGTTTTTACCAGCTCCATCAACTCCTTTGAGGTATATGCTTCACTCTCACAGCTTTCACAAGAATGAAATATGTCCTGAACACTATCTCTATATTCCTCACAACAACTATGATGAATTAACTCAGAGGAATAAAACTTTTGACATTGAGTATTGAAATTTGCATGAAACTCTCTCAGGGAGGAGATGCTAGTAGGGGGAAAGGATCGATACCACTCACGAGCATCCCCGTCTAATGAGAACATGAACATATTAATTAATACATCCTCATGATGTATCTCACACTAATGCATGATTTCATGAAAGTCACAAAGATGCTCGGTAGGGTTGTCATCTCTGTGTTCTCTAAATATGGGCAAAAAATCAACCCACTGATCCACAGTAGGAATAACATTTGGAAAACTAGGAACAACAGAGATATTAAAAGGAGCAAACCTTCGAGCCAAGATTTTGTCCATCTCAAACCAGTGGAGTCAGCAATTGATTCTTTAATCATGGAGTCGCCAGGTGAATGATATGTTGTCTGAAAGTGTCTAGACTTTGTTCACCATCAAAGACCAGATCTGATCGTTATCGTTCTCCCAGGGAACTTTTCAATTTGAGAAAGCAACTAAAATTCCTTCTTCGAGAAAGCTTTCCTTTCTGGATAACATTCTCTGGGTCAAATTCAGGTGTTGCTAGAGGCAACTGTGGAGTAGACCTCGTGTGTACGCCTTTCGGAGCCACAAATGAAACAATGGAGTTGCCAGGTGCAAGTCACAATCTTCAATGGTTCTGATATCTGATGCACCTTTAGAATCATAAGCTCTTTGTCTTTCTATCCCAGGGAAATGTATTCAATTTGTTCCCCGGAAATAGTGCCATGAATGTTAGCACTGAAAGTCCCCCTCAGATTGCGGGAGGATAAGCCCAGTACCCATCATAATGTTTGGTGGATGTTTGATTTATGTGAGTGGAGGTAAAATGGGGAAAACTCAATACAAGAATGATTTCAACATAGAACTGGACAAGTAATGCACATGGAAGTGAGGGCCACAACTAACTTCATTTAGTGAATTCAGTTTAAGTGTGAGCAGAGTGGATACTTAGTAAGAAAGGTGGAAATGACTGCTATGGGAATCAGGCCTTCAAGCAGCTTGGAGAAGAAAAACTCAGACTCAACATCACTCTTAAGCTTAAGCTTTAGACACTGGAATATGTCCAAACAACACAGTCACAACAACATAATGATCAAACCTACACCACCATGAAACTACAACAACTCAACTGGATCCTCCATGCCTGAGCTATTCAATGTAAGAGGGGAAAAGATCACAAGGAAGTTGACTAAAATTGGTCACGATACCGCTACAATCAAACCTACATTACAACAACATAACAACCCTCGACTAGATCCTCCATGCCCGAGTGTTTTAGCACAATTTTTACAAAGAGATGAAAAGAGGTTGACTTCTATTAATCTGAAAGTCTCAAATCTGATACATAACCAGAGAACAGTTCTGGCATCAAAGCATTACAAAATAGGGAGCTCTACGGAACCAGTTGATGACCTTAACAAAAGATCAAAACCACCTACTTATACTTCGAATTGTCCACAATCACCAGGGGTGTGATATGATCACTACATTCAAAGCATTGCGTCTGAGCAGTCTTTTGCAAAACTATACCTTTGTCAGACGTGAGCTCAGATCGACATGGGTCTACAGGAAAATCTATCCACAAGGGGAATCGGGCTGACAACTTTGATCTTTGCATCGGGGCCTCCATGCCTTCTATTTATGGAGTGAGCCCATGTTTCAACTACCGACCTATGTCCATTAACTGATATCTTGTCAGGATCGAGACTAGGCTAGGTAACTAGGGGATGGCCACTTGCTGCAAATAAACATGATGTTGAATGAGCATGCGAATTCAGGGCCATGGGTCTACACAAGCTCTGTGGCTAGGAAAGTCCTTCCATTTTCGGTGCCACCGCTGAAATTTGTCCATCTACCAATTCTGGGATACATTAGACTTTGCAAGGAGATGACGCCAAATTTGGTGTTTTAAGAGCCTTGGACGCGGAGCAGAGGATGAGATCTCTGTGACTTTGGCCTCACTCCAATATGACCTTGGGCCGTGACCCAATGCTTATCCCATATGATGCTTCGAGATTTCGCGCTTCAGGAGTCTTCAGATCATTTGTCTCCAGATTTCCCAAACCCGAGTCGACGAAATCACGTTGCTCAGACTGACGGTCAGATCTGCTTCGCGATTGATGATTGCGATTGCTTCTTTAGGACTCCGAATCGGCCATTCGATGCTTCGGGCTTTGTCTCTTCAAAAATTTGGTGCATTTCTCATTTCAAAACTCCTGAAGTAAAAGTCCCAGAGTGACATATCTAATGATGCATGTCTTCTTGAATCGAATGAACGAGAATTACTTCGGGTCTCTGGACTCTGGGAAAAATCAAATCTCAAACTTCCTCTACCTTCAGTTGATTTTACTCGGAGCTATGGATTTGAAGATGCATGGTCCTCCTGAGATCGACGACTGAGATCCCTTTGTGGCTTAGGGCTTCAGACTTCTCAATAGTCAAACTTTATTTTCCCCAAACAAATTTTTTGGAGTTTGGGATCTGATGACACGTGGCTCCTGGATTTGGACGACCGAGATTCACTTCAGGTCTCCGGGCTCCGGGAAAATAAAAAATTGAATCTTGCTTACATTCTCTGCTTTTAGCCGGAGCTGTCGATCTATTGATGCACGTCCTCTTCAATCGACGGTTCTTCTCCTGCTTCAGGACTTTGACCCCTTCAACCATGTCAACGACCCTTCTCCTCCCTTCTCGATCAACGACTGAGATCTTCTATAGGTATTTGGGCCTTCACCCCTTCACTTTCCTTCGAATATATAGATCTTGCGCCGTGTGGCTCCTATATTTGGACGACCGAGATCCATTTCAGGTCTTCAGGCTTTAGGAAAATCAAATCTGAAACCTCATATTCTTCCATGCGTTTTTACCCGGAGCTATGGATCTGAGGACATGCGGCTCTTGCTGATCAACGAATCAGATTCACTTTCGGGCCTTCAACGCTTCAGGTTTTCGGGCCTTCGGGACTTCTGAATGTGAAACATGAAAAATATCCTGGAGGAAAAACTATGAGGTGAATGATCTGCGGCTGCGTGTCCCCGCCAATGGATGGTCGAAATTCACTTCGAGACTTCGGGCACTTCGGGCCTTGGCTCTTTTCATGGCACTATACTTCATGCAATTCTAAAACTTTGAATTCTCGAGGGCCGCTAATCCGATCTTCACATGGGATCTCCATCATCGCAAACTAGATTCGCCCGCTGCTTGAGCTTCAAGTCCGAAATAAACTCCCCCGAAAGTTGCGCTTCATGCTCAAGGTTGTGACATGTGTGAACAAGGACCTAGACCATTTGGTTGTGGGCTGGGGAAACAGAGAGACCAATGACTACAACAAAAGGAGATGAGTGTTCGCCCTTGGGGAACACAGAGAGGCTTGGGGCCGAGACTCCTTTCAGGTAGGACATTAAGGGAAACTAGGGCGCACAAATGAACAAGGGAAAATAAAAAATGATTTTATCGGCTGAAGGGGAAAAAAATTCAAGACTCTGCTTGTGAAAAGGAGAGGGATAAGGGAAAGATACAGTCTTGGGTATCCTCAACTAACCCATACGACTCTTGAAAACCCTATGTGATAACACATTGAATGTCTCTTGGCTCCATGTTGGGCCTTATTTGAGGTGCTCTTCCTGGTGTGGCCACTTTCAGGACCATGCTTCTGTATCTCAGGTGGACTTGGGGTTTTATTAATATGATGCATGTCCACATGATTGGCAGCTGGACCATGTTGCAGTTGCCTTTGTATATCTGATAGACTTTGTAGTAGGACTACATTAATTTAAGTATGCTTTTCCTGCTCCTTGATCAACCTTTCATTATTAGCCTTATAACTTTGTACTTCTACCATGAGGCTTCTTACAGTTTCAACCAAATCTAGAGGGGTTTCCACCACCCTTCTTTCATCATATTCTTCCTATCTATTGCAGGAGATCTCCCCAAACTCTTTATGTGTCACCATCCTTTACATTGTAGTTATCCCGTTGTTCACTGACTACTTGAGTGTTGATAAAACATTTTCTGTTACTTACTAATCTACCAATTCATGAACAACACATATCATTTCAAGGTGAAGTCAGTTCTTTATTTGGAAACATTAACAACCTACAGTGCAGACTTCCAAAACATCTATCAACAGTGAAAGGTTTCATTCCTCTCTTCAGTAGAGGTTCAAACAAGTTTCTTATAGAAGGGGGGGTAAGGTAGGGTGTTACCCCATAAGTTCTCTAATAATATTTTTACGTGACTCGTGCATGAGCCCAAGCAGGCTAAGTGATTTTTCCATGCTCTAATACCAATTTGTAACACAAATTACCCCTTAAATACCCTTTCTAAGGATGGGGCATCAAATTTTCTCTTTTCCTTGGTTCATTTTCGGTCCCTTACTAAGAAAAACCCTCTTATTTTGTTTCCCTGAAGTTTACATCTCCCACTACATGCTTAAACTAGCTAGAGGGATCCTACTCATGACCTCAGGTTGAAAACCAGGAGCTAAGAGTCTTCTTAGTGAAGGTTTCGGCACTTCAGAACTCCTGTACTTCAGGAGTTCCAATGGTGTTGTCGAATTCTCAGATCGTCGAACAATGAAGGGAATCAACAATCCATGTCCTCTGCCAAGATCATACGATTAAAAAGGGGCTTCAACGTTCAGCGTGAAACACTCCTTTTTCCTAATCCCCGAAGTCCCAAAATATCACCACGTAGCCTTATCCATTCGATGATCGACGTTTAGCGTTGAACATCCTATGTTTTGGTTGTTTCGGCAGTTAGTGGTCTTCATTCTACGTTTTCAGCATTTCAATGATTGACAATCGTTGTTAGAATTTCGGCGATTGACGATCCTCATTGTCCCTTTCTCAGCCATACTACATTCAATCTTCCAAACTCTTGAATTATCCAGACTCCCGGAGTCCCGGACACGTCACCATCCATGTTGGTCAGGAGGGAACAAACCAGAAGCTGAAACATGGCGAGGGTCAAGGGGTGACATGTGTCCTAATTAGGGGGTAACACATGTCATGCTCTAATAGTCATAAAGGGTCTATGAATCGTCTGTATCTGGATGACATGTGCAAAACATAATGTGGGTCCATGTCACATCAAATGACATCATCATGCCACATCATCTTGGACCGATAACTGCCCATCCCTTCGATCTCACGGTCAACGGGAGTCCAGGTGGATCCATAAATTTACGACTCTCATTACTTCATAGCTTCGAACTTCATATATTTCCAACTCCTCATGTCGCAAGTTCCCCAAAGAGCTAAGTCTTCAAACTCTCTAATCTGGTGCCAAGAATCCTCATCCTATCAAAAACCACGATTCATTTTGGCGTTCGCGACTTTAGAGGTTTTCACATTCCGTGGGTTCTTAGCCAGGTTCCTTAAGAGTATTAAGTCTCCGGACTACGGGATCGCTTACCATGTGTCCTCTCATCCGACGACTCTAATTCGATGGACAACCTTAGACAGGGGACAAGTAGGGGCCACCTATCGCTCTACAACGCATTCTCAGTTGGTTGGGTAATCGAGGGTCGAATTATTAGATCGACGGTTGGGAGGAATCCCGAAGGATCTGAAGATCGATGGTCCACATCACTTCAAAAGTTTGAAATTCTGGAGTTCGGCATGTATCTCCCATCTTTCCATTCGAACAATGCCAGATCTATCGCCACATGTACCTAACATCCACGACCATAATTTACTCGAGCTTGTAGAGCTTCGGGGAAACTCGTGCATCCCTATACCACCAAATACCCAAACTCTTGGATAACCATTGATCTATGGACACGTGTCCCTCCATTTTCAATGGTCCCGATTTACTTCGCGACTACGACATTCAAAATATTCGTTGGACCACTCCTATTCCCCGGAAGTAGGACTTCGCTGAAGCACTTAACGCTTCCCTCCCTATTTCTGATCTAACGACTGAGAGGGATCCACACTAGATCCCCATATCGATGACCCTCATCAATTTGCACCTTCGTCCTTCGAATGTCTGCGAGGATTATGGAGTCACAAGTCCCGAAGTCCCAAAGCCGAAAGAGCTATCTCCTTTCAAAGTAGTGCAGGGTTCCTAGGCCCTGGTCATATGGGTTATTTGGGAAATATTGTGGGCTAAGTGCTAAATTTTTTAGCATCGAATGGGCTAAGGACATGAGCATGAGCCCTCGGTCAGATGGGTGGATAGTCTGAAGGGAAAATGCCCTTCTCCCATAGAGATGAACTTGAAATTCCCGCTAAGGTGAATTCAAAGGATCGAAAATACTTAGACGTTTCAGTCAATCCTACCCTGACTCTCCTGCGGATTCACATCCCATGACTCTATAACAACTAAACTAACATAATTCAAGGGTCATATAAATATAATAGTTGATAGAAGCTAAAGAGAATTTCTAATAATTGTTCAAATACTGAAGGACTTAACCATAAACACAGACATTCATCATCACATCTAATATATATATATATATACACATACGTAGAGTATGATAATACTTATCATAAGTGGATAATGTGAAGCGAAAACTGAAAGGCATTCATGTTTCCTCCCAACCATAGGCACAACCACTCCTATCAGATTTATCACTGGCCACCCCCGAGCTAGACCATGATGCTCTAAGAGAGATTCTTTCTCTTTGCTCCACGACAATTAGGGACGAAGGTTACTCTCCTCCTCCCATAGGAAATTGGCAAATGGTTTTCTATACTCCAAGCAAGGAGGTTTGCACGAGTAATCCCTCAGTCACTCGTTAACCTCATTTATCAGCTTGCATCCAAACGCTTCCCGTGGCTTCTTTCAGTAAAAAACAAGCTTAGTACTCAATTTTTACTCTCAACTCTAGAGTCGAAGTATGCTCACTTCTCTTCTCGAGAGAGTGTTTTCTCTAATATGCTATCTTGCAGATCTGTCTCTATCCCCTGAATTACTTCCTTTCTTTGCTTCCTTAGCAAGGTTGCGTGGGTCCAAATCCTAATTTGCAGTTAGCCACGCAACTGTGCCTTCTGCATTCTGGTTGCGAAATTACTACACATTTCTTCATGTTAATCATTTGGGCATTTCGTCACTGCAGTATTAGTCAGACCAGAGTATAACTCCACAAAAGTAAAAAAAAAAGGAGTATAGTGGTCCCGATGGCACACTTATTTGGGACTTATCCCACTGGGTTCCTCTCTTCTCATCGATTCTAGTGATATGTCTCATTTTTAACACAATTTTTTTGTGTGGACCCAACCTATCTCCAACACCCTTATTTGGATCCTATTCCTTTGGGTCCCCCTTTTCACACTGATCGCAGTGGTATCTATCATTTGACATCCTTTTTTCTCTATGGTCCCACCCACCCCTCCAGACCCTTTTTGTTTCCCCTATACCATTTGCCTGCTCCTTTGTCCAAATGACTACCACACAAGCCCACGAATGCAATGCATTGATTTATGAAAACCATCAACACAAGGATGACATCAAGCATCTTAGTGCCAACATTAGCTCCATCAATTCCACTGTTGAGTCCTCAAGGACCAATGTTCCCACATCAAATAACTCCATGAACAATGTCCCTACATCAAAGACCTCAAAGAACACTTCCTAGGCCGTTCCCAGAATCCTTCATCTTCCAAAAAACCATATTATTAGGATGACCATGAATCTTCCCACTACCAAGGCCCTCGTACTACCCACTTTTCCCAATATCTCTGCCCTCCTATAATTGAGGTGAAAAAATTTGATGGATCAGATCCTACAGGCTGGGTCACCAAAATGGAACATTATTTCTCTTTGCATGGAATTACTGATGACTTATCCAATCTTTTTTATGGTGTCCTAGATCTGGATCCAGAACAATGTCAATGGTGGAAATGGCACAAAAAGGTAATCCAAGGGTATCTTTCTTGGACATAGTTTGTGTTCGAAATTTATGACCACTTTGACTTTGACACCCACCATTTAGGCCGTTTGACCAAGTTCAAGCAGTCTCAGACAATGGAAGACTTTATTGCTACATCTGAGCACATGGATTTCAGAACGGAGGTGTAATGTCCCCCACCTCTTAGAGAGGTAATGAGGAGACTCAGTGGCTTGGGCACCCCCACTAGGTCATAGTCTCACACTGAAGGGGGGAAAGTCAATAAGTTAAAAGTTATATTTTTAAGTTGACTTAAGAAAGGAAAAGGAAAGGAGTAAAAGATAACTCAACAGAAGAATAGAAGATTAACCCTGGGAGTTAACCTAACTCAATAGAGAATTAGAAGGAAAAGTATAAGTAAGAGGTTGGGGTGCACCTATTACTCATTCTGGTTTTGGATTA
>ML804677.1:283598-298962 GCA_009831015.1 Picea engelmannii | reverse complement strand
GGGGATGAAAGACTCCTCCACACCATTCTAGTCTCAGGGCCAGTTTATCGAGGGAGGTTCGATCCAGCTTATCCTGAGGGCCTAGGGCCATTCCGACAGTTGGGTTTTGTTTGCAGGGGAAGGACCATCAGTTTGAGGTATTTTCTGGAGGGTTATCATCATTTTATATTTGTCTGCAGATTGGGACGTCGTGGAGCCATAGGGGACGTCCTGTGATTCAGTAAAACTCAGCTTTAGGGAGATCTGCTTGAGATCTGAGCCTGAAACTTCTCCCACGGGGTTCTCATAGCCCGATCTATATTCTTGGAGAGTTTCAGAGCATTTGGAGGCCTCCTTCATCATGGCTGAACCAACTAGGGTTTCAGTCATCCAGTGGGACACACCATTCAGTGAAGAATTCAAATCTACGGGGTTTGAGAGTGGATTTGGGAATTTGGACATCTGGGTTTTCCTTACAGTTGCCCGATCTATCATTTGGCATATTTCTCGGGATGATTGGACACTTTTGGTAGCAGGGCAAAATTATTCAGGGCTTCAACATTCTAGCAGGACGAGGCACTTTCCAGCTTGGAGGTTGAGCATTAGTGCGGCTCAGATCTGCTTGATTTAGTCTTCATTGTATATCCAACCTTTGGAGGCTTATTTTGTATTGTCGAGATCATTTTGTAGCAGCTCATATCTATTTCTTGTACGACCATCTGAGGTTTATGCCAGATCGACCATCTATTGTATTGATCTTACATTGCTCATAATAAAAAGGTCAGATCTTTGCTTGTGCTTCTACATCGTGAATATATTGTGATTTTCATGTGTTGATGAATCTTGTATGCACTTAATAACTCAATAAATTAGTAGTAGTTAGTGATTCCAAGAAATAATTTGGCTTGGGATCATTACAGGAGGGCATGTCAGATGCTTTCTTTAGGGAATGCTTTATCAATGGCCTCAAAGATGAAATTCATGCCCATGTTCTCATGGCACACCCCTAGACTTGGTTGGAAGCTACTCAACGAGCCAAGGAATCCCAACAGATTGTGTCCTCCCAGACCCACAAACCCTCCTTTCCACCTCTCCCTAAACCCACCAATTTCCCCCCTCTTGCAACTCCCCTCAATATCCATAAATTAACTAGGGTTGAAATGGTTGAACATCAACTCAAGGATCTTTTTTATAATTGTGATGAAAAATATTTTTCCGGGCACAAGTGTAAGGAACAAATCATTTTTATGGCTGTGACTGAGGATCTTTCTGAAGAAGATGTTTTTGTTCCACCTATTGAGGAACTACCACCGCTTTCTGACCTCACCCCACCCTTTGACCCACCAAACGTTGACCCAATGATTTCACTTAATGCCCTCACTGGCTTCTTTTCTCCCCAAACTCTCAAATTAATTGGTTACATCAAAAATAGGAAAGTCATCATCCTTGTGGAAAGTGGTAGCACCCATAAATTTATTCATCTTCACATTGCCCAAGAAGTCAATTATTACATCCGTGCTATCAATAATTTTCAAATCATGATTATCAATGGTGGTTCCATGAAATGTGGGGGATGATGTGAAAATGTGCGGCTCCAAATTGGTCAGTATCAACTGAAATCCCATATGTTTGCTATAGACATGGGTGGTTGTGACACTGTTCTTGGTGCCGAATGTTTACGTACTCTAGGCCCCATTCTTATGGATTTTAAGGACTTAACCATGCAATTCCAAAAAGAGGGACAACAATATAAGTTCCAAGGCATCATCACAGGTTCCCCTGAGATCATCAATTCCCATCGCATGGAAAAGATCCTCAAAAAAGGTCATTCGAGAATTATAGCTCAACTCCACTCCATTCAGGCTGTTGAGACACCTTTCGTGCATCCTGACCTCCAATCTATCCTCTCCCGCCACCATGTTGTTTTTACCACCCCCAAATAACTTCTCCCTTCTCTTGGAGTCCATGATCATTCCATCCCTCTCATCTGGGGCAATCTTCCTCCCATTGTTCGACCTTATCGTCATCCCTTTTCCTAGAAGAATGAAATTGAGAAAATTGTTCATGAATTACTCGTAGCCGGTGTTATCCATCCCAATACTAGCCCCTATTCTTCCCCTGTGATTATGGTACTCAAGAAAGAAGGTACTTTGCGCATATGTCCTTATTTCCCTACCCTCAACAAAATCACAATAAAAAACAAATTCCCCATTCCTGTCATTGATGACCTCTTGGATGAATTGAGTGGTTCTCAATACTTCACCAAATTGGATCTATGTTCTGGATACCACCATATCCGTATGAAAGCAAAAGACATTCCCAAGAATGCATTTCACACTCATGAGGGTCATTATGAATTCTTGGTAATTCCCTTTGGATTGTGTAATGCTCCTTCCACTTTCCAAAGTCTTATGAATCATGTCTTTCATCATCTTCTCCGTCATTTTGTCTTAGTTTTCTCTGATGATATTCTCATATATACTAAAAATTGGACATCCCATCTCTCCCATGTGAATCAAGTTCTCCATCTACTCTCTAAACATCAAATTTTCCTCAAACAATCTAAATGTGCCTTTGGTGCCTCAAAAGTGGAATACCTAGTTCATATTGTTGGAAAGGATGGTGTCCGAGTGGATCCTAATAAAATTGAATTTAAGCAAGATTGGCCTCGCCTTAAAACTCTTAAGATCTTGCGTGGTTTTCTGGGTTTAACGGGCTATTATAGGAAGTTTGTTCAGAATTATGGAAAGATTGTAGCTCCTCTCACTGCCCTCCTTAAAAATAATGCTTTCACTTGGACTTCAACCATAGATCATGCCTTCCAAGCCTTAAAAGATGCTACGTGCTTGAACCCTATCCTAGCCCTCCCAGACTTCACAAAGACTTTCGTATTGGAATGTGATGCTTCTGGGAAAGGAATTGGAGACGTCCTCATGCAAGATGGCAGGCCCTTGGCCTTCACTACCAAACAACTTTCAGAGCGACATTTGGGCCAATCCATTTATGAAAAGGAAATATTAGCTATTCTTCATGCTGTGGATATCTGGTGTCCTTATTTATTGGGTCAATGATTCCAAATCAAATATGATCATCATAGTCTCAAGTATTTACTGGAACAACAAATTTCATTACCGATGCAACAAAAATGGGTGACCAAGCTATTTGGATATGATTATGAGATCATTTACAAGAAGGGCAAGGAAAATGTAGTGGACGATGCTCTTTCTCAGAAAGATGAAGAAGACAGTTCCCTTTTCTCCCTCTCTTTCATTGTACCAGATTGGCTCCAAGTAGTTCATCAGGAATGGTTGCAAGACCCCAAAATTTCTAGCCCGCTCCACCAATTGCAACACAATTCTTCAGTTTCTCCAGGGTACTCTTGGAATAATGAAGAGATTCACTACAAAGGCCATTTGTATGTATGCAAGAAATCCCAACTTAAATCCACAGTGATTTCTGAACTTCATGCCTCACCCACAACCAGGCATTCAAGGAACTAAGTGCCAAACTCAAACTAGTCTCCCTGAGTTGGATGAAGAAGGTTCTATATGTTTGTAGCCACAAGCAGTCTTGACCTAGAGAGAGTGTCATCTCTGTCAGTGCTCCATCCAGGAAGTGTTAGTCCACTGGAAAGATACACCTCTAGAAGATGCCACCTGGGAGCCGAACACCATTCTACAAGAATTCCCTCATCTGAAGCCTTGAGGACAAGGATGTTCTTCAAGGGGAAGGGCATGTTAGGTACCTAACCTCCCTAACCCCTCACATAGGTAGAATAATATAATTCCATGTAATAAAGGCTAATATTAATAAGGCCTAGAAATAAGGAAGAATAAGTCAAATGTAAGAATACCTAATAGAAACTTCCGCTTCCAGAAGGATCTTCCTCTAGATTGTTCTTTTAGATAGATAGAGTATAAACATAAGTAGAGGGTAAGAGAAATATTGTCGTGGATATTATTGTAATAGATATCTGCTCTGTTGGAGGTTACCCCCTCGAAGTGGTAAGTGAACATTGCGATCAATAATCAAAGTACTCTTTCTGGTGTTATTATGGTATTGTTTTGATTATATCATTGCTTCTCATCCATTTCTAGTTAAATTATTTCCGTTCTGCATACTATTTTATATCTGGAATAATACAAAACCCAAGTTCTAACTTGGAAAGGTGGCAACAGAGGGCAGAACATTTTGGGATTCGATTCAGATGTCTGAAGAGGAGAAACAGAGGGTCAGAGTTGCCAAGTACTCACTCTTTTTGTGCAAAACCTCTTTCATGAACTTAATTTCAATCGCTTAAAGACATTGTCTTAGATTGCGGTTTTGAAACATCATGTGAGTTTTTTTTTGCCTCGACTCTTACCCCCCTTTTTTTTTCCCTGAAACATGCAAGAGGGGTTGCACTACATAAAGCATGTTTCCTGCATAGAGGACTCACGGATAACTATTTCACCAAGATTTGTTTGATTTGTTAAGCGCCCACAATGTGCTTCAACAACAATGGTAGACTATGGTTGTTTGTTTCATTAGACTTGGTTAAGCAAATAAATTCCAAGAATTTGAATCCTGTATGGCATATGATTCAATATTGCTATGTATGTGTTTTATTGAATTTTTTGCAAATTTCATGTATCTGTGAAGTATTCAACATAGAGTGTCTTAAGAAAATAAAATCAAAGAAATTACAAAACATAGAAGTGTGCAGTAACTAATGTTGTTGTAAATGTGCATGTTTTCAGTTGTGTATTTTTTAAAAACAATACAAAACAATTTTCTCATAAATTCCACGTATCTATGCTTACAAGCTAAGTTTTGTAAGAATATGAAGTTTGATAAATGTGAGCTCAAAAGTAACTAATGTTGTTGTGTATGTGCATGTTTTCGGTGGTGTATTTTTTAAAAACAATACATAAAAGTTTTCTCATAAATTCCAAGTATCTACGCTTGTAGACTAAATGTTGTAAGAATATGAAGTCCGATAAGTGGGAGCTCAAAAGTAGAAATCATAATAATAATGACACCCAAATGAAGTAATACGTCACTATTTACTATTAAAAAATAGATGTGAACAACAATACAATAAAATATTTATTGCACACTTACAAGAATGATTAAGAAAACAAACATTTAAAAGGGGTTTCTATTTAGAACATTGTACAAAGCACAATAAATCATGCCTAGCAGTTAAATAGTAACAAACAACTAGTAAGCCTTAGTACCTATTATCACTTTGTAAATTTCTTGGCTGAGGAATCAAATCACAAAGTCACAAAGGTAACCACAAAACCACTTTAGAACTGAAACTAGCCCTTTCAGTTCAGAGATGGATCTCTCTTGTCACTTGGTCTCTGAAAGATAGGTTTTCTTTTGAGGATCAATGGCTAGATCTTTGTTTAAAGGAATAAATTTGTGAATTTTGCTAGCAAGAAGGAAAGGAATATGTTGGGAAATGGAGTCAACTTTGAAACAAATGGAACTAATAATGACTGGTAGGTAGAACTATCAAGGAAGCAGAGGCTAGGTATGTGATGATCATCAGTTTTTTAAAATTGTTGTTATATGATGGAAGAAGGAGAAACCAAAATAACAACATTCAGAGCACCGATTAAGATGAATTTTGATTGAGTTAAGAATAAATGACAGTGCTTAAATCGCTAAAATCTAAAGCATCATTTTCAGATGAATTTTAGATAATTTGTTTTCCAATTTAAGCATATAAGAGTTTGCAGATGAAAGAGAAAGAAAACAAGAAGTACATACATGAAATAGAACACACACTTTAGATCACCACCACAAGAATCTCTAGTATGAAAGTACTGGAATTTTGCACTAATATTTCATTTAACTTCAGAAAATTTACACAATGTTCAAGACAAATTGTCCTTTGTGCTTCTGCCAACCCTTTTTATATTCAAAATGATCAAATATATAAGCAAAATACATCCCTAGGCTAGAGAAGTCGAACCTCACCACTATCCTTTAATTTTTGATTTGATTACATCAAAGAAGGAACAAAATCTAAACTACTTGCTAAAAATAGCAGTTCGCTTTGACCATATTTAATGCATAACAATATTCTTGAAAATAAAGTTTCTCCAATATATTTTTGACTTTGAAGCGGATGTGAGTCATCTGGTACAACTAGAGACGAATTTGATGATGATTTGAACGCTGACCAGGCTCCCTGACACATTTGCATAGTGATCTGTTGTAGTTCGTTGTGTAACTGCAACCTATAACAGTTGCATAACGAGTTTACACAACATGCTTGTTTTCTTCAATAAACTTCATTTAGGTGGTGGCTGCAACATTGTTGGAGGTTGAAAATCACTGTTGTATCATCCATCAAGAATTACCCATTGTCCTTTAACTCTTTGTGTACTTACAACACTTGGGTAGCATGAGATCGCTAGTTCTGTACAATGCTTCTTTTCCAGACAAAAGTCAAAATAGATTAACCCCGAGTTTATCAAAAATCAAAACTGTGAAAACGTGAAATATATATCTCATCCACCTCTACAAGTAGGTCCAAGTTTCCCCTGGCTTCATCATTAACCTTTATCCTTAGTTTCAGAGACCTATTTTCCTTTCTCAATGACACATTCTGTCTTTATCCCCTTCTTGAACTGAGTGTTCAACATATTGTGTATGCAGGGTAGGTACAGGTAGTCTTTTGGCAACTGATCTTGTGATTGGACTACTCAATTTTGGTGTTTAATCCACCTCATAGACAAAGTGTAGCTTTCTACCCTTCTTCTTAGCTGACTGGCTTGGTGAAGAATCTACAATTTCCTTTCCTTTCCCTATGCCCTGTTTTGTAGACCTTTTCTCTTTCACACTTGAATATTTAGAAACCACTTTCTCAACAGATGAGAGGGTGTCTCCTTTGGGGTCTAAAGGAATGTTTGCTGAAGCTAAGAAAGAGTCCCAATCTATGTTCAATTTCTTGAGTTCTTCCACCACTAGTAACTTTACAAGAGAAAAATGAAACAAATTGGTCTTAAGTTGATCAGCCCTAGCCTGTACTCTGTCTGACATTTTACCTAAGCTTCTGTATAGGTAAAAAGATAAATTTAAAATATTATTTCCTATGAAATGCATTAAAAGCCTTACATGATACTGGTATACTCTGCCAAATCTGCCCTCACAAGTGAAATATTGATGAACCACTCTTAACAACTTTTCATAATGCTCCAATATGCATTCTCTTGGAATAGTAGCACCAAAATTCTATTTTTTGTACTTGGGTTTCAAGAAATCAATGTAGAAAGATGGATCAAGAGGCATACCTTTAAACCATTTCTCCCCTTGAACTAGAATCTCAGTTGCAACAACTACTGTCTCCTTTGATACTTGGAAGGTAATATCAACAATCTTTGTCTGGACACCATTGAAGTTGAGGGAAAAGTCCTTCATTAAATGCACATTGAAACCTTGAATCTTTTCGCAAAACTTGATGCACCCAGCTTGCTCAAAGGAAACCCTAAATGATGGATCATAATTTATCAATTTCACGCTCTGTGGATCACATCTCAACACACTACCTCCTTTATTGTATTTCTTTTTCTCTTGAGTTGCCATGCTGCAGATGTAAGATAAAATACTGAGACTGGTAAGGACAAGGGGTTTCAATGGCTAAAGCTCTGACATAGAACTTTACACAACGAAAAACAAGATTAGGGTTTTCTCAATTGTATCAAAGGACTCATCAATATGACAAAACAATCTTTAGATCTCATGTATATAGGCACATGATACTTGTTAGACACAAAACAAAACCCTTTAGTCTTTGCACAATGAAATTTTGAGAAACAAGGGATGCATAGTGTGCGTTTATTGTGTGAAAATTGTGTAGCGGGCATACATAACTTGCGTAGCGAGATGGACAGAGTTTGCATAACAAGTGGGGTATTTTGAATTTTGTTGAAGGAAAGGAGTTTGATTGATGGCAGAGGGTCTTTTGCAATGAAAAATGGGAGGGGAAAGACATAGATATGCCGAGCAATTTCGATTTTAAATGTGATAGGACCGTTTAGGATGACATGACTGTTTGGGTAGTGACAAGTAATTTGCGCAGCCAGTTTGCACAACGTGTGCACTTTTTTGCTGGCCAAGTACGGAAATCATTTTGAAAGATAACAAATATGACATGATGACTTTTGATGACTCTCTATCTTTCATAATGTGTCATTATGTTCCATGACATCCCTTGCAAAAACCTTTCACCTAGACTTTATGACTTGACTCTTTTTGACATACCACTTTAGAGTTTATAGCAACAATTTTAGACCAATGACCCAAAGACCCTGAAAAATTTCATGAGACAAAACTCTTTTAAAACATACACACTCAATGACTCAATGTGGAATGCATTGGTCTTCCCAAGACCAAAACACGACTTTGCAAACTCTTGACAAACCTATAACCCTACCTTGAAAATAATGACACTAACAATACCAAACAACAAGTAAGCCTTAATACTTTGTTATAGGTTGCAAACCCTGCTCCAGTTTAGACTCTTATTCTCAAATGCTCTTATTCTAGTCCTCAAATGTATGACTCCAATAGTTTAGATCTTGAAACACTGAAATAGTTGACTTCTATATTCTTGAACTTTTTTACACTACATGGTAAGGTAGTGTGAAATGCCAGTTCACTAGATGGGAAGGTGGTCCATAGCAATGCAAAATGTTAACACATCCAATATCATCTCCAAGCTAGCAATAAGACTTCAAAGTTGCAATCCAATAATTACAATAAAAAGTATTATTTAAAAATAATTTATATTGAACATTGAAAATAAAATAAAATGGCGAATTAACGAATAATTCATTGCTACAATTGGTTATGAGCCAGACATGAATCTATCCCTAGTGGAAGAGGTCACGTGTTCGAATCTCTTGTTCCTCCTTGGAATTAAGCTTGATTATCGAATATTTTGTTCCTCCTTGAAATTAAGCCTGAACATAATCAAGACCCACATACATGTATTATTATATTTCATATATAATAACACATAATAATAATAATAATTATTTTTATACATATATTATTATATTTCGTATATAGTAACACATATTAATAATAATAATTATTTTTGGGAGTGTGTGCACGACCATGTCACCGACTTTATAATCCTAGGTATACTAATTATAAGTGTTGATATTATGGTAGCTGCGGGAGGTATTTACCTCCACATGTAAACCTGACGAGGATAGAATAATCTAGGAAGCAAGAAGAAACCCTAATGAGTTGGCTAATAACACTAGAAGACTTGTCGGCTCAAGAAGATAATTTATATTAGGTTATTAACCTCTAAGAGAAGAATTCAGCCATAAATAATAATATATACTGAACAAATAGATACCCAGAATGAGAAGTCGGCCTAGGCAGTTAGCCATAATTAGTATAAATACATGAGGCCGATTCTCATTCTGGCAGGCAGTCTCAAAATTGCAAAGAAACAACTTGTGCGCACTGCAGTGCCTAGTCTTCTGCACAGGTTTGAGGAGAGCTGCCATTGTAGCTATTGTAGCTAGAAGATCACGTTTGGATTGGAATATCTCTTGGCTAGGGTTTGGACTATCTGATCAGCTCTTGTTGATGCACTATCCTTGGGGAAAGGTGCACTACCCTTTGTTTGTCTATCTAGCCTAGGGTTTGCTTCCAGAATGATTCTCTATCAAGGTTAAGGTGCTCGAAGGGTGGCTTCGGCCTATGGTTGGGTGACAATAGTGATATTGTCAATGGTAAAATGAGCACATCCATTATATTCTAACAGGTTACGATCCCACACCTCCTTCATTCAGTTTAACCGCTGGAAGGAAAGATAGTCGTAAGGATATTAAGCTCGTTGAAGAATTGTCGCTAGGGTTTCTAGTAGGAGCAGTCACCATAGCACTGTCACTAGGGTTACTAGCAGGTGTAGTTGCAGAAACCCTAATCCTCTTGTTGAGGCACCTTAAATGAAGGGATTAACCTAATCTCCAAATAGGTCAGTGTGCCCTAGCCTAGCGCATCTCCTGGTACTCTCAGAAAGCCAAGACGTGAAGTTTGAGATTTTGGTCAAATCTAGGGTTGACCAAGTCAAAGCAGCCATGACTTACTCTATGAAGTCAGAGAATAAGTTAGATGGATCTTCTAACTTCAGAGTGTGGAAGACAAGGATTGATCTCATCCTTGCTAAGAATAAAGTGTTGGATATCGTGAAAGGAAAGATCGTGAAACCAGAGTTTGAATAAGGGAAAGAGAAGGAACCACATAAAGTTGCAGCTATGGAGAAGTTCAAAGACGGTGACATCAATTCCATGAGTATCATAGTGGACTCTATAAAATACCACTTGATACCCTACATCTCCCATCTTGACTCATCGAAGAAGATGTACGATGCCCTAATGAACCTCTTCTCAGTCAGAAACATAGGAAAAGTAATGAGTCTGAAGAATGAGCTCCCTGACATGAAGATGAATGATGATGACAACATAACATCATACTTTGTGTGAATCTCCAAGTTAAGAGATCAACTACAAGCTATTGAAGAAATCATTTCAGAGAAGGAATTGGTAAACATAGTACTCAATGGTCTTCCCAAGACATGGGATGCATTTGCCGCAAGCATGAACACAAGGAAGGAGTATCCTACATTTGAAGAACTGTGGACTTGTTGTGCTCAAGAAGAATCTAGGATTAGTGCAAAAGAGAAACCCCAAAGGAAGTACGATGATCAAGCCTTCACAACAATATTCAATAATTTCAGGAACAAAAGGAAGTTTGGTTCAAGGAGGAAGCCAAATAAAGAGAAAGACATTTCAAAAGTACAATGCTTCAACTGTCGAAAGTATGGTCACTACAAGAATCATTGTCCCAATCTAAAGAAAAGGAAGGAGAAACACAAAGCATCAGTTGCCAAAGAAAAGGAACCCACAAAGAAGACTAAGCAGGATGAAAGATCTTCTTCTGAAGGTAACATTACTCTTCTTAGTTCGTGTACATATCTTGTTTTCATAAGTCTCTGTACATATCTTGTATATCTATCTCTTAAAAGATAATATGTTCCAAGAAGAACTATATATATGGAAGAAAAACAAGATAAGGATTGCTATCACTATACAAGAAAGAATGAAATATATCAAACAAATCTTGTGGAAGATATTACAAGATAAGTCGAAATCATAATCAATCTTGAAGAAACCTACAAGAAAGAAGTCAACAATCAAGAGAAAATTGGAGAAAGACTTATGACGCTTTGCAGAAGACAGTAAGGATGCAGACAGAAACGTGGACTCTCCTAGATGGAGGGAGCCGATTATATATCACCATAAAGAAGAGCATGCATTCATACATGAAGCAAAGATTAGGAGGGAGCTAATCCTACAATCCATTGAAGATGATGAAGTATATATCCATGGTAGCAAACATGAAAAGTAGTACGTGTTTAGTTCGACCTTAGAAGAACTCTTATTCGAAGAGAAGCCTTAAAGTATCCCTGGTTGTCCATTCACATCCGTGATCCTATGATGAAAGGAAAAAGTGAAATATTTAGGGCATGGAATCTATAAGAAACTCCATGGAACCAAGAGATAAATAAAAACATGAAGAAGAACATGAAGATTCCAAGAAAGAAAGAGAATCCAGAACAACCAGTCATTATATTGAGAATCACAAGGTTACCAGCCTGATATGAACTCACTAAAAGAAATCAAGAAGAGGAACTGAAAGTTGTGATGAAGAACAATGTATGAAAGACTTATGAATGAAAGCATTACAAGATCAAAGACTAGAGGTTCTCCCAGATGGAGGGAGAAGACTATGACGATTACTTGTTCCAGTAAACCAAACATACCTATACATGAGTCTTTATATCATCCGCAATATCCATGGGTTGGAGTTCTACATCAGATAAATGCAAAGAATGTTCTCCAGAGCAATTGAACAAAGAGCGTATGAAGAGAAACCTCAAGACTTTGAGGCATACCAGAAAGAGACCCTTGTATGAAGATGGAAGAAAATAACTTGGTGGAGAACCTCTAGTGCACAACATAAGCATGGTGAGTATTTCCTATAACAAGATATTGTATCAATATGATTACTCAGAAGATCAAATCTCATGATGACAAAAGAAGTGCCACATGGATATGTTCTAGTTTTCCAACAATGATATATTTTATTGATCAGAGCTACATGAAACCTTCAAAGAAGTCCACTGCTCCAGAATGAAGTACACTTGAAATCAAGCATTACATTATCCATGATGAAGTTCAGAAAGGAGAAAGAGGTTCTCCAATACATATCTCCACAGATGAGCAGATAAACTGACATCTTGGTAAAGATTCTGTCCAAGATAAAAGAGTTTGCGTACTCAAGCTGGAGCTCGTGGAGACGACTTCCTTATTGAAAAAGGAAGAGATGAATCCCAGGTTGGGAGGGAGCATTGATATGTATTGACTTATGGACAATCATTTTTTTCAGTTCGAAAAACGGTTCAGGATGAGCAGTTTCCTTTCCAATTCGGAAAGTGGATTGAGATTTATGATGGACAACGATTTCTCATTGTGGTTAACATGGGAAATGGTCTAGATTGTTGATGTATCATAGACATCGAATTCCCATTGTGGTTAACATGGGGAGTGGTATAGGGAAATCTCTCTTCTTGAGGGTTACTCAAGAAGACTGGCCTGCCTTGCCGGACAACGATTTCTCATTGTGGTTAACATGATGAATGGTCCATTTTGGAGGTTGGTACAGGACAATATTTTCCTCTTGTGGTTAACAGAGGAATTGTTCGGACAATCATTCCTTAGGGTTTATACATTCTCTCCAGGGTGCACTTTGATTAGTGTAGGAGGAATGGCCCAGGGTGGGGAATGGTCCAGGCTCAACAATCAGGGACATGCTTTCCTTAGGTTTTATAAATTCTCTCCAGGGTGCACTTTGATTAGTGTAGGAAGAATGGCCCAGGGTGGGGAATGGTCCAGGTTCAGAAGACATGACAATTATTCTTCCTTGCTTGAGAAGAATAGTCCAGATATCTCATTGTTCTACTCCGAGGGAAGATATTCTTTCAGATCTCACAGATGTGAGTGAAAGATTGGCCCAGATGATTCAGTTTATATCATAACATTGTTTCTGTGCAGGTTGATATCAGATGTTTTTTATGAAGACTGTATGACAGTAGATGTATACTACTGTGGTGGATGTGTTCCACTATTCGTGACTATACATTGTTGATCAAGTACTTGTGTGTTACTTGGTGTGGTAGTGTACCACTGGGTTGTAGTTATGTACTACTATGGATAGACACAGTTGTGTTCTATTTTGTTTCGATTGCCTTGAAAACTATCAACAGTATTGGAAATGATTATCAGTTAGATGGATAATCAAAGGACACAGATTTCCCAGATGGAAAATGGTTCAGAGAATTTACTCTTCTAGATTAGAAGAATGGCTCTTGTATCATTCTGTGGAGTGAGCATCATGTCTGATTACTCAGATAGAGTATGGTTTTGAGAGATGATGCAACTGATGACACTGATGATGATGATGGTGCTCATGATCTAGTATTTACAACTATGTTGATGCTACTGGGTGAATGGTATGTTTTTGTGCTCAAGACCATTACTTGTAATACCTCCCTAGCTAGGAGGGAGTGTTGATATTATGGTAGTTGCGGGAGGTATTTACCTCCATGTGTAAACTTGACGAGGATATAATACTCCGGGAAGCAGGAAGAAACCCTAATGAGTTGGCTAATAACCCTAGAAGATTTGTCGGCTCAAGAAGATAATTTATATTAGGTTATTAGCCTCCAAGAGAAGAAGTCATCCATAAATAATAATATATAATGAACAGACAGATACCCAGAATGAGAAGTTGTCCCAGGTAGTTAGCCAGAATTAGTATAAATACAGGAGGCCAATTATCATTCTCATAGGAAGTCTCAGAATTTTAGAGCAACAACTTGTGTGCATGTTTGAGCAGAGCTTCCATTGCAGCTGTTGCAGCTGGCAGATCACGTTTGGATTGGACTATATCTTGGCTAGGGTTTGGACTATCTGATCAGCTCTTGTTGATGCATTATCCTTGGGGAAAGGTGTGCTACCCTTTGTTTGGCTATCTAGCCTAGGGTTTTCTTCTGGAATGATTCTCTGTCAAGGTTAAGGTGCTCGGAGGGTGGCTTCAACCTATGGTTGGGTGACAATAGTGATATTTTCAATGGTAAAATGAGAACATCCATTATATTCTAACAATAAGTACTCTAACTGACCACCACCACATGACAAACATATAATATTATATTGTCCATACACAATAAAACACCTTTTAACTTTTCTCACCTGAGCAGAGAAAGTGGAAAGTAAGTAAATATTCTCCCCCAATAAAGTCATCCTTGCAATCTAATAAAGTTAAATACGTGCTTATAGTCAACGATCCTTTTAACCTAGTCATGGTGGAATATCTTTGGTCCTTATCTCAATTGGAGTAGATGTAGAAATATGATTTAAAAGCCCGTGCTATGGGTTTTGAGATTAAGTTTGGTTGTATTAGAAGGTAGAAGGTTTCAAGATTATGTTGGGTAATGCTATATCTTTCAAAACTTGTTAAAGATATTGAGGTATGTGTGTTTTAGTTGATGTTGTGAATGCAATAACCACTGACATTTGTGGTTTGGAATATGATAGAGGTATTATGCTCGGAGGGTCTCAAAACAATGATTTGAAAGGATTATGGTGAAAATATTGCTTAGAGTTCTATCAAATTGGGGTTTGAGGTATTAGGTTGGGAGGGTCTCAAAACACTGATCTGAAAGGATTATGGTGAAAATATTGCTTAGACCTCTATCAAATTGAGGTTAGAGGAAGATTATTTGGTATGGTTTAAAAATTCCTCCAAATGATATCTTAGGTCAATGTTAGTATAAGTTACAAGGTTATGTTTGTTGATAGATCAATAAAAGATGATTGGTGGTGGAGGTTAATATAGAAAGTGAAGGTATTAATGAAATTTAGAATTTTCATGTGGATTTTTTTAGCTAAGAATCTCTTACCTGAGAGGTATGGTATAAGAGGGTTTGACAAGGCTTTGGCATATGCAGTCTTTCAAAATTTGAAGATGTGAAAGCGAATCAATAGATCATTTATTAGTTCACTCTGTTTTTACTAAGAAAGTATGGGTTTCTATTCTTCTATTAACTTGAGATTAAGGCAGTTGGTAAAAGGCTACATTGATGGATTGTTTGAAAAAATGGTTTGATAATAAAATTCTTAAAGAGAATAATTAAGGCACTTGGTAAAAGTCTACATTGATGGATTGTTTGGAAATGTTTGAAAAAATGGTTTGATAATAAAATTCTTAAAGAGAATAAGGCCTTGCCCCTAGTTATCTCTTG
>ML804677.1:252262-264882 GCA_009831015.1 Picea engelmannii | reverse complement strand
CTTTTTCTTTTCTCTTTTCTTTTCTTTTCTCTTTTCTTTTCTTTTCTTTTTCTTTTCTCTTTTCTTTTTCTTTTCTTTTTGCAAAATGAAAAATCAATTTCCAATAAGAACACTAGATACAGATAATATCCAATATATTCCAAGTCATAAGATGATTCCCATAATTTATGGGGTGATAACAGTGGCTCCACCTGGGGATGGTACTTGCCCTGTTAAGTGCCAAGAATCCAATTTCCTATCATTCCGAGCGTATCTATCTAGCAGCCTTAGTTGGTCTTATTCTTAGGAAAACTTATTTGAAAAACAGTGACCAACAGCTTAGGGCCTTCTCTTCGGGCTTCAACCAACTGACCAATGTCCCTCACTTCAGAAAATGCAAGTAAAGACTGAAAATTGAATCCGGTATGTACAATGGAGAGTGAGTTCTTCAAATCTCTTACTGAGGAGGGATGTAATGCTTCAACATTCTGCCATTCATAGGTGCTCCTGGAAGATCTGACCCATCGACATTGTTTAGTAAAAAGGCATTGTTTCCTCTGAAAGCTTGGATCATGTAAGGCCCTGTCCATAGATGATCAAATTTTCCATGCTTTCCCTTGTCCTCGTTCCTGGCATCCCATCTCAACACCAGGTCTCCTAGCTCGAAATCATCCTCCTTGGTTCGTTTTTCAAAGATCTTCTTAATGTTCTCTTGGATGACCTGTGTTTTGTTGAGAATATCCTCTCTAGTCTGTTGCAAATAAATCATTTGATTGATTCGTCTCTGGGAGTCATTTGGTTCAGCTTGCATCTCTTGAAGTAACTTCATGACAGGAACTCCCAAAGAAGTTGGGAACACAGCCTCTGTACCGTAGACCAGTTGGTATGGTGACATACCAATTGACCTTTTGGTGGTTAGTCTATCTACCCATAAGGCAAATACCAGCTTATCATGCCATGATTTTTTATTCTCCTGCAACGTTTTCTTGATGATATTTACCAAAGTCTTGTTTGAGGATTCCGCCAACCCATTCCCCTGAGGGTAGTAGGCTATGGAATGCCCCAAACCAATGTGGTAACGATTGCAGAAGTCAATGAGTTTCTTCGACCGAAAGGCAGATGCATTGTTAGTAATGATCTTTCTAGGACAACCAAAACGAGATAAAATATTATTTTCAAGAAATTTAATAATAACAACGTCAGTGGCTTGCCTGCTTGGTATAACCTCGATCCATTTGGTAAAATAATCAGCGGCGGTAAGAATCCACCTATGTTGGCCTGAAGACGGAGGGTGTATTTCACCGATGAAATTGAGTCCCCATTGCTGGAACGGAGCCTCGACTGAAATTGGTTTAAGAGGTAAAGGAAGGAGTTTCCTTTTACCCTCAAACAGTTGGCACTGATGACAGGCTGTCACTTTCCGATGTACATCTGCAAACATGGTGGGCCAGTAAAAACCAGCTCTGAGTATTTTGTTGGATGTAACCTTCCAGTTTAAATGGTCGCCGCATTCACCTGCATGAAACTCCTGCAACACTTTGTCAGCTTCATCTTTGAGTAAGCAATTTAAAAGAATACCTGCAGGGTCTTTCCAATACAAATTTCCTTCTAGAATACATAATTTCAGTGCTTTCAACTTCAAGAATCTAGCTTTAGTTTTAGTTAAACCAGGGGGAGCTTGTAAATTTTGTAACACGAATATAAGGTCCACATACCATGGAGAGTTGAGAAAAACCTCTTTAACGTTTGGAGTCGCCATCTCACCCTGTTCATCTGCCACATCTAGGAAATTAATGTCGAGAGCCTGAAAGTTAGATTCGGCCATCAGTTTAGCAAGGCCTTGACCTTTGATCAGTTTGGTGGGCTTAATTTCTATGTCATATTCAAGAATAACGACAATCCATTTTCCCCTTCTCCCATCAGGGTTGTCTTGTGTCAAGATATCTTTCACTACCGCGTTGGGAACATATGCTATGACGTGTGAATGGAGAACATAAACCCTGAAGTCCTTTATAGCCTTTACCAAAGCGAAAGCCTGCTTCTCCATAATATTGTAGTTCAGGGTAGCGTCCCTCAGAGATTTGTTGAAGAAAGCTATGGGTTGTTCATACCCTTCATTGTTCTTCTGCAATAATACAGCTGCTATAGTATGTTCAGAAGCGAAAGAGAAAAGATAGAAATCTTTAGTGAAATTGGGACTAATCAAAACCGGGGCTTCGGTGAGTGCTCGTTTGACCTGTTCGAAGGATTTCCTGGACTCAGGGTCCCATTTTATTTTTGTGTCCTTTTTTAGCATGTTTGTAATGTTTCGGAGGAGCTCGGCCGGATTAGGAAAGAATCTTCGAAGGAAGTTAATTTTACCTATAAAAGACTGGAGTTCTTTAAGGTTTCTTGGGTGTTCTAACTTTAGTATAGCCTCGATTCGGCTGGGGTCAATCCTGATACCTTCTTTAGAGATGATATGTCCCAGCAGTTTTCCTTCTTCTAACCCAAAAAGACACTTCTTGGGATTTAAAGAAATCCCGAACCTTCTACACTTTTCGAAAACTCGTCTAAGATGTCGCAGGTGTTCATCATTAGATTGGGAGAATACAGTCACATCATCCAAATAAATGACGATAAACTTATCTGACTCTTCAACGAAGGCGATATCCATTGCCCTCTGAAAGGTGGCTCCTGCGTTCATCAAACAAAAAGGCATTTTCACATACATGAAAGTGCCCCATGGCGTGGTGAAGGCAGTTTTTTCCTGATCGTCTGGATGAACTAGGACCTGGTTGTAACCTGAGAAACCATCTAGCAGAGAAATTCGACTGGATCCGACCACTCTTTGCAGGAGGTGATCCATTTTGGGCAAGGGGTAATTATCTTTCAAGGATGCTTTGTTCAGATTTCGGAAATCTATGCAGAGTCTGATTTCCTCGGTTTTCTTACGTGTGGGGACTAAGTTAGAAACCCACTTAGAGAAATGTAGTGGGACTATGATCTTGGCATCATACATTTTCTTAATCTCTTTTTCTATCAAGGGGAGCAACTTGGGATTTATCCTTCTAAGTTTCTGCCTAAACAATTTCTGGTCTTCCTTTATGGGAATCCTGTGTTGTATGATGCTGGTGTCATAGGCTTTCAAATCTTCATAGCCCCAGGCGAAAACGTCTGAATATTCTTTGAATAGCTCAATGTACTTAAGCTTTTGTTCTGGGGGTAAAGACTTGGACAGTTTGACCATCCTGGGCTTCTCTTCAGTTCCTATGTTGCAGTCCTCTACCTCTTGCCCATGGGATTCTATTTTTGGTTTCTTAGCTACATCATCATTGTCAAACAGATCTTCTAAAGGGACAAGACCTCTAGGTAAAACATTGCTTTTTAATTGTAAAACATTGACATCTATTTCGTCATCTCTTAACTCTCCTGAATCTACTGTATCTTGTGTATCCACCGTATTTACAACATTCACACTATCTACTTCAAATTCAGAATTATTTACATTCTCTTTTTCATTTTCTACATCTATGCTTGTACATTCAAAATCGTTCTTGCATTGCATAAATTCCTCTATCTGATCTTCATTTCCAAACACTTGCCAGTACCTGATATTATCGGGCACTGTCGGTCTGCATTTGACTTCAACCGTGTATGAGCGAATTTGGCGAAAAGGAATCTTGCATGACACAGCTGACGTAGCTAACCCGTCGGCCAGGATATTATGTCCTCTCGGCATCACCTGCAAGTCAACCTCGTTAAAACATTTCAACGCATCAAGAATAACATTCCGGTAGGCTCTAAGGCGTGGATGTTTAGCAGCATATTCACCTTTAATTTGTTTAATAATTAATTCAGAATCACCCCTCACCATTATTTGCTTAGCACCAACTTTCTTCAGTAGCTTCAGACCGAGTATTAAAGCTTCATACTCAGCAACGTTGTTGGTGCAGTGGAAACTTAACTTATAGGAATGATTTTCTAAATACCTTTTTCGATGATTATGCAACCAGACTCTTGCTCCTACTCCTTCTTTACTCACAGCTCCATCGAAATCCATACTCCAGAAATCAGAAGGGAAATCTTCCATGATTACATTTTCCATCTTTGTTGTCTCACCATTCTCTGGACCTTCATCTTGACCATCTACCTCTCCCACCAGCTGAATATCTGGCTCTTTGGTATCACAGTCATTATACAAGATGAACGAATCTAAATCGGAATGAGCAGAGTAAAGGGGGTAATTGTGTGGTTTCTCTTGACTGCTGACCATATACTTCATCAGTGTTTCTCTGTATAACCTCCTTTGTTGCCCAAACACTGGGATAGTGGCGTAAGACATATCCAACTGCAGGGTTCCTTTCAGCTTAGCTCCCCAAGACCGGGACAACAACATACCATACTTTGGCGGGATGTCTGCAACCACCACGTCCATTACCATGCTTTTTGAAGGGATCTGAACCAAGGTGATGCAGAGATCCTTAATCAGACCTATACATTTGACTTTGTTGGAGTCAAATGAGTGTAGGTCTTTGTAAGGCCTAGTAACCTCCAATCCTAGCTTCTCCGTTACTGCTTTAGGCATCAAATTATGTGAGGCACCTGAATCGAGCATGGCGTTATGCAATATCAAATCGTGTATGTTCAAACTGATGTAAAAGGGAGCTACATCACCGGTATCGTCTCGACCGTCAACTTCAGGTCCGAAAAGGAGTTCGGGACGATCATCAGCAAGGTTCACAGTGTCCGAATGGGTCACTGATCCAATATTCAAAGCCTTGGTGCCTATGTCAGGTTCAATGGCTAACGCTTTTAGTACCTGTGAACGATAACCGCCTCTGCTTATCAACTCAGTCAGTGGGATGGGAATTTTAATTTTGGCCAATTCTGCCTCCAGGCTAAAAGGTGCGGGAGTGCGGGTCTGACTCGTTGATTCTGGTTGGTCCACCACATTCTTCCGCTCAGAGGTACTGGGCAGATTAGTAGGTGCGACTTCGAGCTATGCTGGTCTTTTCAGTATGGTGATGTTTTTCTTCACCGGAGCGTCAACTTTATTCTTCTCAGGGACCTTATCAGGAGTCTTTTCGATGGAAGGTTCAGGGGTTTTCTTGGTTTCGACTGTTTTCTGTGTTTCGGTCGCCTTCTTGGGTGGGGCCTCTACTGTCTTCCTGTTGCGCAGATCATACGGCCTGTGTGCCTTTAGAATTGCATTCTCAAGGACCTGTTGTGCCTCATCTCCAGTTTCCTCACTTACCTTTGTTTGATTCAGCAGAAAAAGTTCCTCCTCTTCTCGAGTGAGGAAAATGGCTTCATTATTGTGAATGCCCATAAGGTTAATGTGAGTATCCTCCAATTCCTCAATTATTCCCCCCCCTTCGTTAGCATAGTTTTCTTGCAGGGGAGGCCTAATCGGCTGATCAGGGCCTCTCTGGTCTCTTGGATCCCTTTGATCTCTTTGATCTCTTTGCCTGATTTGAGGAGGGTTTCTTCTGAAATTGGGGTTCCGAATCTGAGGAGCCGGTGTGTCGTCTCTCGGAGGATTTCTGTCTGAAATACTCGTTCTTTCCAACAATAACGCCAATGATCTGACTACGGTATCCAATTTGGAATCGTTGTTAGACGTGGAAGGTTCTTCCTTGATCGTGACTCTCCGTTCCGTCCGTTGACGTGCCCGCTTTGCTAACAGATTGGCTTCAACTGAAATAGCACTTTTCTGCATATCTTCAAGGGTGGCAGCATTTCTTTCTCTTAATTGGTAAGACATGTCAGCATCGAATCCATCAGGGAATTTAATCAAGGCCAGACCTTGGGGAGGTTTGATTTCAGTTGGGATTGCATTATACAAATTGTTAAAACGCGTGCAATAATCTTGGACAGTTTCACCTTGATTTCTCTTTATATTCTCGTATTCTGACAGTATCTGGAGAGGGTTTTTCTTTACCTCCCATCTGTCAAGAAAAATTCTCTGGAACGCGACAAGGTCAGGGATTGACGTGGCGGGTAAGGATTTGAACCATTTTTTGACGTCTCCTGTTAGACTCTGGGCGAACAGTCTCATTTGAACGTCGACTTCGTCAACTTCTTGCAAATCCAAGTAGTCGTTCATTTTATCCACATGTTTTTGTGCGTTTAATGTTCCGATTGCATCGAACTATGGAAGTCTAGTCTGGTAGTCTTGGGGCATGGCATGTAGTGGTGCAACCAACACCAAAGGGGCATATCGAGCGGCCATGACGGGTGGAGGAGGTGGGACGACGACCTGGGTGGTTGGAGAGGTAGCGACGGAAGACGAAGTCGATGAAGGACTGGGCGGTACTGATGGAGTGATTTGTGGTTTAGTCATAGGAGACAAGACTTCGAGGGTTTGGGGTTGCAACACAGTTGGGTCGAAAACGAGCTTAGACGCAAAGGTTTCAGACCGTGTTCTAACCAGGTTTCGTAGCGGAAAAAGATCAAGATCGAGGTTTTGAAGGATATCGGGTCCTTCGAAAAGGAAGGGGGACTTATGAAGGGGAGTATAACTCACTGAACCGGTGGCTAAGGTCTTTCGTCTCAACAACTGTTCGGGATTATCTATCGCTGTGGAGGGTTCCGGGTCTGGATGAGATCGCGTGTGAACTTTCTTGGGAGCCAGAACTCTTTGTGGTTTTTGTATATATATATTTTTTATTTTTGTTTCCTGGTGAAGGAGACTAGGGGTGATTTCTATGTTGACATCGTCTAGCTTCCAGTTGTTCCTGAGTAGCTATGTCTCGTTCAATGGCCACCCATGAACGTTCGAGTTCTTCCCGGTTGTTGGCAGTTTTGAGGATTAGGTCAAAAAGGTTTGACGCAATATGCATTTGATTCGCTAGTCCGGGCTCAATATTAGGTTGTACTGCTGCAGGAACAGTCATAGAGGAACATTAAGAAGGGGAAAATCTTTAAAGGGAGATTCTGAAAATAATATGTACAGAGTTAATCAACCTCTAATCATTACTTTCTTCTCAGAGTCAAACTTTATTTAGGGGAAGAAAAGTGAGGTATTCAGTTTTAGTTCTTCCCCAGTGGAGTCGCCATTTATGTTAGCACTTGGTAAATTTCCAAGAGGTTGAAAAAGAAGAAATCTACAAGGTAACCTTAACCAACCGCTTTTGAAACTGGAATCTAGCCCTTCCAGTTTCAGAGAGGGATCTCTCTATGTGATTTATCTTTGTTTTTTAGTTTAGATTTTAGGCTAGGTAAAGGCATGAGTTTTGTTTTGTTGTAAAAGTGGTTTATAAATTGGTTGAGACGGTCTACACATCCATTGGGCTATGGGGTCTGTGTTTCATCAAATAACAGATACAACCAGAAATGCCAAAAAAGAACTTCACAGGGCGAGATAATACATTCACTGGATCTTTTAGTAATTAAAATGATGGAGGGAGGAAAAGATAAGAAAAATAACTTCAACTAACAAGCAGTTAAGAATTTCTTAGTTGAAGATATTAGAAGATAAACATATAAACCTTTAGAATCGGAAACAGGGTATCAGAGATAAATCCTGCAACATAACGCTATTCATAAAGATTAGATTCAGAGAACAAAATGATAACAGAGAAAGAAAACATTTTACTTAAGAAATCACATCACCAGTGAACATACGCAAGAATCCTGTGAAATGCCTCCTCTTTATTAATGGTGGATCTCTTCAAAAATGATACAGTTTGATAACGATAGGGCGTGCGAATCAACAACCCTCAATACATTGAAAAATGAAGTATTTATAAGTCAAAATACAAACGTTCCTGTCATAACTGATCAGGACGTGCCCATGTTATTTTTAGCCTAACTAACTTAACTAATCAAACTACTTGATGACTCGATGCAACTGTATGCTGAATTTCTGGGGTAGGCCGTTGGTGAGGTGACTTTGCAACCTCTTCTGACTGGACAGGTGACTGGATCGTGACAGATCATCTGCTAATCTAGCAGATCACACAGCTCCTCCCATCTGATATGACCTGGCACTGAGATTTTAAGCAATCTACGATATATTTCATCCATGTCTGTATATTTAGCAAATGTAGGCTTGATGATGAATATGTGTTTAATCTCATGTTGAATACTAATATCCAACTACAGGGCCTCCATGAATGCTCTTCCTGAGATGCTTCCCTGTACACCTGCAAACTTGGAACTGTCCTTAGACACTTCAGTCAACCTTTTCTTGTAATCCGGGAGTGCCATTAATTTGTCATTAATGACCTTTAGACCAGGCATGCCCTTCCTTTGAAGAGCATCTATCTTATTGAAAAAAAATTTCACTCCTTGATCCATGACTTGAACCTTTTCCTCGAGCTGAAGCATGAGACCTCTTTTGTTTAGGACCCGTTTCACCTCCAATATAGTTTATGTCCGGTCCTCAATCTTCAATTCTTCGAGTTCCTCCCTGGTCTTGGAATTCAGGAACCTTATGATTTCGTTTGCTTGTGTTGGCATGTCTCCCTGCTCAATTCTGATTTTCTCCACAGCCAATTTGCTCCTCTCGAGCAACTCATTTTGTTCGAACATGATTTGAACCATTGGTCAGATTTTGTTCATGGACTTGGAAATATCGGTCCATACAATCTCTTTGACCTCAGACAAGGTCTTCCCTGCCATTGTCAGCTTGTGGAGTTGCTGTAACTCCTTCTTAATTTGCTCATTCACCTGTTTTTCTTTGGCTAGACCTATCTGGAAAGAAGTCTTTAGCTCTTGGAGATTTTCCACTTATTTCTTGAGCCTACTGATTTCAGACTCTTGCAAATTCATTCTCTCCATAGACTTGGCCAGGTCTGTGGTTCCTTCTGGTAGTTTCACTGTTGTTGTAGATGGAATGGTTGTCACTGTTGCTGTGCTCAATCCTGCAATGGGGATAGCACTTAATGGGATGCCTTCCATTGTCTTTGTCTGCTCTTTCTCCTTTAGCAGTCTTTCCATCTCAGCCTCCATCTCCTTTAGCTGAGCATTCTGCTCCATGAGTAATTTTAACATTTCATCCCTTTCCCCTTCCTTTTCGGCTATCTCCTTTGTCTGTGGGTCCTTTGTTGGAGGGAGCTTTAGTTGCTTCCTTAAGGACGCGATGTCCGCATTTTTCTTTTTGATCATTTCTTCGACAGCCTTGACATTTGCAGGGTCGTAGCCGATCTTGAGGACCAGCTCCTCCAACGTCTTGATTTTGTTGTCTTTCGCGAAAGAGGATATTTTCTCCATCTTCAGTTGGGTCTGGGCATTGCTCAAAGCTACCCGAAATTTTGATGCAGATGTTGTAGCGTGGGCCAAAGTGTGGAAAACCATCTCCCCAGTTTGCTTGTGCAGATCCATCTGATCTCCTGGGTGCACGTCCTTGACCTGGAACTCAACGGTAGCCCTTTTGTAATCTGAAATAACCTTGGGATCCGACACTTGTGCTTGGAGGTATGCCATATGCATCCTACCTTTTTCTGTATCAAATGCCGAAAGAAGTCTATGCTGGGTTGTGGAAGACTGCTTCTGAAACTGGGCATAAGTGCTGGTAGTAAGAGTCTGGTTTTTCTTCTTGATCAAATCATATTTTTCAAAAATACCTAACTTGGGCCCAGTCTTACTCGGCGGAGTATCTAGGGGAGACCCTGTGGATTTTATTGTTGTTGATATTGCCTTATGTTGACTCGAGCCGAGAGGTAGAGTGACTGGCTTGACCGTTGTGGTAGTTACTGTGGTGGTAGCAACTTCTTGTTCTATTGTTGTGCCAGGCACTGAAACTGTCTTTGGATTTTTGGAGTGTATGTGGAATTCCTCTGATGACACCTCTGTTACCGGGGGAGATGACTCCTGTCGCGGTCTCTTCTCTTTGTTAACTTGAGGTGTGGTAGCGGGTAGCGCACTTGTCGAGGGTGTCTGCTGTTCCACCTCAGTCTGTTGTTCCTCGTCAATCAAAGTATCGGGCTCCCATTCTGTCTGATTTGCATATTTCTCGATCTCTGACTTGGGCGCGTGTGCATACAGAATGTTCTTGTTGTTCACCCTCATTTCAGAGATGATCCCATATGGATCGTAATGCTAGGCGAAACTCTTAAAGAATTTCATTTACTTCAATATTCTGTCAGCTTCCTCGCCAGCACCTCTATTATTGCAGATAAAAGAACCTATCTGTCCTTTAATCCTCAATTGTTGTTTCTTCTTTAGTGAAACAAAGTGGATGTCATCAGAATTCATAATCTGCCTAATATACTCTAATGCAAAAACTCTTACCGGTACATATCTCGGCAGCTTGTAAGGCGCCAACTCGCACCCAAAAAATCTGATTTCGGTATAATTCTGGTAAAGGTACCAGTCTTCGGTCTTTGCATTGTCCGAGAGCTGCAGAATTCTCTGGACTTCTTCATTTATTCGTGGCTCCGGCCTGCCACTCAGCATGCTAACCACCGGATGGTAAAATTGATCGATAAAAGATTTGAAGTCGTATTCGGCCGAGTTACGCCTCAGAAGAGAATTCCATGTTGTGACAGGCTAGGGCTTTCCGTCGGCGTCCATCTTCTATATGGAGAAATTGAACCTGCCGGCTTGGAAATAGACGAACATGTAGGCCAAAATGGATGAATACCTGAACATGCCCTCTGTGGTGAATTTCACCAATTGCTCATGGATATTATTGGCCAAGAAGGTGTTGTAGTCGAATTGCGTGGTCGGTTGTTCATCATTTGAGAAAATGGACAGAAAACCCAGGATGGGCTTGTTTACCCATTGATCAGAATAGTAACCAAGCAAGGCACACAGGGAAGAGATAATTTGATTTCCTTGGGTGGAAAACATGGAAGAAGGGTACGGGGGGTTGGTTGACGGGATCGGAGCGAAAGTGGGGAGAAAAAGCTCGAAGATATGAGCCCTCTGAGGGAATGTCATTCTCTGGTATAGCTCAATGAGGATTTCTAAACTGAATGGGGAAGCAGATTCTGCACGGGTAACTTGCATCATCTGGTCAATATCTTCAGGGGTGATGAAGAAAAGGACGTCTCCAGATGAAGAAATGATGGCTTTTTGTTCAGGGATGTAATGGGCCTGGCATTTGAGGGCAAACTCGGGAAAATTGTGAATCTGGGGGAAGAGATACATGGGCAAATTGGACTCCTAGAGTCCAATTTCGTCGCTCTGGTCCAGGAAAACCTCTCGGATCCACGACTGGAGATCAGAAAAGTCGAAACTACATATAGTATCGGCTATCAAGCGATCTTTATCGACCAGGGGAATTTTATCCAGGTCAACGAGAGGAGGAAGGAAAGGATTCTCTTCCTCTTCAGCTTGCTTTGTCTTAGACACCATCTCGACAACTGTACCTGCAAATAAACACTACGTTAGTGGGGCCGACTGACTGTAGGTGAAAGCGATGCGGGAGAAATGGAGGAATAGGATGTTTCTGGCGCGACAGATGAATAACGAATACAAAGGAGAACTGTATTTTTATTCAAATAATGGGTCGGTCGGACGCGGGAACACGGTCAGCGTGACAACGGGTATGTTATCCAGTTATTAATGGACAACGGGCCACTTGGGGTGATATGGCAGGTGACGGAGACCAACATGTACGGATGAATGATGTGGAGGTTTGTGATTGGGTGTAAAAGTCGCCAGAGGAGGTTGTCCATGAGTGAAGGGGGTTATGGCACTGACAACATGGACTGGCGGAAGTTATGGGAAGTGACCCGACCCCAGGAGTAAGTGGACCAAGTGGGCTCAGTGGAGGGTGACGTCCAGGGGCGACGAGATGTTAGGCAGCATGTGGAGGATGGGACTCATGAACCAATAGGACAACGACACATGTAACAAGGGGCCCGCCGTAGGGAAGATTCATTCCGGACCCCCCCCCTTGATTAAAAACAGAATACCAAGGGGGGTCCAGAATCCATCGTGATCCGTTGATCTGCGTGCTGGCTTCCTGACCACAGATCTTAGCTCACTCTTTGATACTAATTCCGGACCCCACCCACTCCATTAAAGGCAGAACGACGGGGGGGGTCCAGAATTCGATGTGGATCGTCGATTTGAGCGCTCTGTTTTGAGCCGTCCAGATCTGCGCCCGAGTTATTACCAATTCCGGACCCCCCCCTTCCCTTAAAGGTAGGANGGGGGGGGTCCGAAATTCGATGTGAACCGTGGATTTATGCGCTCTGTTCTAGATCGTCCAAATCGGCGCAAACATTATCGACGATTCTGGACCCCCCCCCCCTTGGTTAAAAGCAGAATGCTAAGGAGGGTCCAGAATGCTATGAGAGCCGTTGATCCAAGCGTTGCGATCTGGACCATTGAAAGGTGAATGAAGCATAGGTCGGGAGCGACCAATATCATGTGTAGGAAAAACTTAGGATTAACACTTTCTCATGGTTTTATCCAATTTTGTCATAGACACCACCAAGGGGACCTTACTCCAACTATCCTAAGGCAAGGAAAGACTGGATGTAGCATTTTCTTCGAGTGGGTTTTATTGGGCAAGGCAAGAAAAGCAATTAATCTACATCCTGACCTAGTTCGCAAGACAAATAACCCAGATTAAACTGTTGGGTTAAGATATTATTTTTCCTAAGGGATATCTGACCAGGATTAGACAGTCTGGTCGGACTTGTTCACTAATTCTATCCTAGGGGCTATCTGACCAGGATTAGACAGTCTGATCAGATGTA
>ML804677.1:192704-217221 GCA_009831015.1 Picea engelmannii | reverse complement strand
CGAGCGGAGCAGTCTCTCTAATCCAGCTAGCATTTGCACTACAGTTCCTGTAGCATTAATCTATATTAACAGTGGAGGAGCTGAAGCCGAAGCTGACAGTACAGTATCAATGGAGGGTAATAAGCACTTGTCAGGGGCATGGCTCCTCCTGGCAGCCCTGGCGATGGCGATGGTTCACCATGTGTCCGCAAGAGATCACGTAGTCGGTAGCGACTTGGGATGGAACGCCGGCGTTAACTACACTGTGTGGGTTAACAAGCAGACGTTCGTCCTCCTCGACTGGATCTGTAAGTACTTTTTGTTTTTCCCAGGTTTCGAACCCCGGATCTCCTGACACGATGTTTTTCTGACTTGTTTTTCCCGGGTTTCGAACCCCGGACCTCCGTTTGACATGACGTTTCTCTGTTTCTGCTGTCTTCCAGCGTTTAGGTACCAGAAGGATCAGCACAATGTGGTTCAGGTCAACCAGTCGGGCTACGATAACTGCACAACGGACAACGCCTTCGGCAACTGGAGCAGCGGCAAGGATTTCTTTTTCCTCAACGAGTCGAAGCGCTACTATTACATCGACGGCAGGGGCGGGTGCTACGGCGGGATGAAGCTCACTTTCCTTGTAGAGAATCCTGCGCCTCCCCCGCATCATTCCGTCGCTCAGAATTCTACAGCCAAGAGCGGGGGTTCGGATCCTGGATGCGAGCTCCGGCCCGTTGGATTAACGGTTTCTGCGTTGCTTATGCTCGCAGGAGCGCTGTCTGGTTTTTGATGCGATTTCCCTGGATTCGGGCCTGTGCATTGTATGGAAAAAGATTTATCGATGATGGATCTGATTGATGAGGATGCATTAGGGTTATTCTTAGGATCTGGGCGTGCTCTCTCATTCTTCTGTATGGCTGAAGAGCTTTGCATGGAGCTTCGGCCACTGTGTTATCTGATTTAGAAATGCAACGGTTTTGAAAATGTTGGTCATTGGATTTATTCTTTTTGTTTCAGAAATCCTTCTGAGCAACTAATGAATGTATGACATTAATTAGTTCTGACATATCAAGCTTGTCTCTTGGTTGTGAATTCTTCTCAAATTTTCCTTTAGCGTTTCTACGATTCAGTTCAGTATAGTAAAGAGCTGTTCTTATTGATTTCATTGAGAGTTTAATAGATAGATTATCAGTTGATTAGTGTTCAGGTGGCTAAGACAGGTGGATCCAGAGAATTGAACTCACGACCTCATGACAAAGAAATTAGAATTGGAAGAATTAATCTCACACAGAAAACAGATTGTATTATTGCACACATACATTGTGAAATTGTTGAAACAGATTTGGCCAAATTGTTTAAATTGCATTTTTTAATATATAAATAAATTCGTCATTATGAAAAATTTCTAGAACACTTCAATTATACAGACTTAATCACTTAAATATGGAATTCCAATAAATTTTTGACTGAATTTCAATAAAAATCCATGAAAAAATATAACTATAAAAACTCCAGGAAAAAAATCAAACATTTATACTATTTTGATAACAAAATAATTATATAAGTTAACATTGAAATTGAAGAGACACAATTGCATTAATGGAGGAAACCAGAGAAAATAACAATTAATTAGTAATGGAGAAAGAAAGTGCATTGTAATAAACAGTTTGTGATAGAGATATCAACCACGTGGGTAGGATATCGTGATGTTAGTGCCGATTGAAGATGCCAATCTATTGTTTATTAATCCCAGTCAGGCTATTCTCTTTGTTTATTGATCCTTGTCGGTAGGTACTAGGCCTTTTTTCCTAGTTTTAAGGGATATTGGATTAATCTGTTACAGGTAGGTGGAGACATGGGATACATTAATGGAAATATGGGAAAATACATTCGAAGTAAATGAAAATGGTTGATGTTTTAATGAGGATGACCACCATATTTTAGAGTTTAAGAAATTTAATGGAAAAATGGTTCATGTTTTAATGAGGATGACTATCATATCTTAGAGCTTAAAGTTTAAGAAGTTTCATGGAAAAAGAAATCTCAAGAACATGAATATTTCTAGATTTTAAGAATTTCATGGAAGAGAAAATCTAGAAAAACTGATCACTGTTATAGTTTAAGAAGTTTCATGAAAGAGAAAATCTTGAAAAAATGAAATGAGGGTAAAAGAGCCACTGTGAAATAGTTGTAACTTTTTACCCTTATTCTTTACACTTGTAATTTCACTCTCAAGCTCAATTTCGTCATTGTATGAGAAGGGGTTTGTAAATATTATATAGATTGAAATGACCTTGAATGTGATTTTAATATTAGAAATATTTTTGTATAAACTATCCATAAATTTTAAAATATATATAGATTTTTTCATATTTAAAAAAATAAAAAAATTATAAAATTATATAATGTTTAAACATAATTCCTTTTTATGTATTATTTTGTAATTGTATTTTAAAAAATGATTGGTTAAATTTCTAAAGTGTGATAGGTTTTGTTATTGATGTTTAGAAAATTGTTGTATTTTTTATTTTAATTTTTTTTCCATGTTAGATCATAAGTTTTAATGGTGACCAAGTCAATGTTCATGGTGTTATGTGAGATCCATTATTTCGATCGCAAGTTAGTCAATAGGCTTTGATAGTGGTGTTAGTTGTCATTAATCTCTGTATATTTGTTGGTTTTCATGGTGTCTCCAGTACTTTCATTTTTAGCCAAAGAATGGACAAATTTAGTAGCTCAACAAGGTCTCCTGAACTCTATTACATGAATTCTTGTAACTTGAATTTGTCTTTGAAACTCTTGCAATATATTTTTTATGATCTATTTCACCAAGGGAAATGTCAAGAACTTGACATGATCGACCAATTCGATGAACTTGGGGTTTTGCACCATATAGGTTGTGCGAGGTGGTGACCATCATTTCCTTCAACCGCGGCGTCGTTTTGACCATGTTGGATGAAGCTAAAGAGCAAGCCATACCTCCAATCGGGTCTTTTTCATTGATAGTTATCATGCTTAATCACCTTGTGGTATATGTTCTTCTATCTACTTGACACTTTGACTACAATTTGTTTTCTTTTACATGAGTGGGTATCTCTCTCTCTCTCTCTCTCTCTCTCTCACACACACACACACACACACACACACACACATAGACACACATTTGAAGTTTGTTTTTGGGTTTTTGGGGATTTATATATATTTGAAATTGTCTTGCGAGGTTTTGTGCATCGCTTTAAGAAATGATCCTAGGTGGGGATGGGTATCAAGTGTAGTGGGTGTAGGGGCGAGTTTGAGGATTCTAATGTTTCTATTTGTAGCCATGCTAAGGCAAAGGACAGAACACTTTTGAGGTAGATAGTGAGTGTTCTTTTGTTGTAGAGTAGCATGTTATATGACGAAACCCTTGAATATTTTCTCGTCTTCATTCAAAGTGATGGGAAAGGACCTTTATTTTTTCTTGAATAATTGAAGAACCCATAATAGTGAGCATGGCTTAAGGGAGAGGCCCCTTTTCCTCAACACATTGGGAGGAACATGCATTCAACCTTTAGAGATAGGGATAGCACATATTTTAGTGAATACAATAGGCATTCATTGATTTATGTTTCATAAAAATGCACAGATACATGAACACAAGTGAATAGGTCAAGTTCTACTCAAGGTAACACACACAAAAGATAAAATGTATATGCAGATAACCAACATCTTATTCTAGGTATTGTCCATTTCCTCCATACTTGACTCTACTCTCTCATGGGTTCTTTGATTCCTTTTTTTTCTTTAAATTTAGCATAAAGGAATTCAAACTTCCACTACTCACGTTTCTTTCAATTTTTATGTACTCACTCCCTTTAAAAAATTAGGGTTTTGTGTGTTCCATGTGTTGAGTTTTCAATGAGCTATGGCTCATGCATTTATTCAAATTTTATGTTTAGCTTTTATCTTGAACCATAACTATTGCAACAAACCAAGATCACAAGAAGAATAACCATGCACAAGAACACAAGAAGTATCCTGGGAAACCCTTCTCAACAAGAGAAGAAAACCCAACCAATCCTTTGCTATATTCTTCAAGAGAAAGACCTCCCACACCATCACCAAACCTAGCACACAAGAGGGTGTTGTAATTCTCATAATTTCATACCACAACTTCTAAAATCATGAGATGACACAATGATAAGTGTATTTCCTCAATGGGAATTCACCTTTATTTATATAAGACTTGTCACATCAAATGATGTGTCTGTCTATTGGCACAATAGGGCCGACCTCAATAACTCAAAATATAATTAATAATTACCATATTAATTATCTTTTACATTAAGGTGGGGCTGACCTGTACCCTTTACATTACAAATAGGGTTACAGGTAAGTTTGACTCTTGAACAATATAGCAATGGATCTCATACACCCACTAGTGCTCAACCACTAGAGGCACATCCACAGGGATTTCCATATCTCTATCTCACTGCGTCTCACAGGAGAACCACACTCACTAGTGCTCATCCATTAGGATCATGTTCACCTGTGCTCATCCACAAACACGTCTAACTCAACAGATCTTCTTTCCCACTCCATTACACATGAGAATCATCTGAATTTCATCATCTCAACTCTCTACTTAGAGGAGGCTAATACATCATCTTCATCTCTGTCTCATAACGATGCACTCAACTCATGGGAATTCACATGTTCACCTTGTGCTCAGCCACATGCACGTCCAACTCAACATATCTCCTTTCTCATTGCGTTACACAGGGGAATCATATGGAGTTCGTTCTTCTCAACTCTCTGTAAGGGGAAGGCCATCACTACGTTCCAATTTTGTCTCAGATAAGAACCACACGACCATCTCAGAGGATCTCTCTCAGGTCTGTGTCCTGGAGGATGTCTCACGCAACTGTAATCATCAACACTCCCTCTCAGCTAGGGAGGCATTCTCCATCAGGCCAAGTCTTGCACAAAAGTATTCGAACTTCGTCCTAGTTGTAATCATCAACACTCCCTCTCAACTAGGGAGGTAATCTCCACCAAGCTAGTTTCTCATAGAACTACTCTCGAGCTTCGTATTGGCAAGCGGTTTGGTGAAGATATCTGCAATCAACTCATGTGTAGGAAGATACTGCATGTGTACTACTTTCCTCTACACCATGTATTTGATATAATGATATTTTATCTCAACGTGTTTCGATCTATCATGAAACACATGATTCTCAGAGAGCTTCACACAACTCTGGTTATCACAAGTAATAACATGATCCATCTCATGATCAAATAAATCTGTCAGAAGCCACACTGCTTCACATATTTCCATACTCAATGCTATATACTCTGCTTCTGCGGTACTCAAGGCCACAGAGCTTTGTTTCCTGTTGCACCACGAAACCATGGTAAACTCCAAGGTAAAAAAACAACCAGATGTGCTCTTTTGGTCCACTGTACTTTATGTCCATTCTGCATATTCCTGCAAACTCAAGTCTACATTGGAGGTATATCTCAGGCCATATCTAATTGTGCCTTGTAGATATCTTAATACATGTTTCGCTGATGTTCAGTGAGTCTGTCTCGACTGACTCAAGAATTTTCTAAGTACATTCTTTGCATAGCATATATCGAGTCTAGGTTTAATCAGATACATCAATGATCCAATCAGCTATGGATCAATCTTGTCTGAATTATCAACATTCATTTTCTTCAAATTCATCACCATCGGTGTAGGCATGGATTTGCATTCTGTTATACTGAACTTCTTTAATATCCTCACTGTATATTTTCCTTGAGTAAGGAAAATCTCATCAATCCTCTTCATACTTCTTGTCCCAAGAAGTAGTGCATCATGCCTAGATCCTTCATCTCGAAATCAGAAGTCAAAGCTTGCTTGTAACAACACGACTTCTTGAATAAGTCATCAAAATCAGGTTCTCGTCACCAACAATGTAATAGTATAGGTTTGGATCAACAACACTCTTGTTGAAACCCAAACTTCATCAAGAATCCATCTATCTGATGTAGTTTCCAACTCATGGATGGTAGTACAGATGGGAGTGCATCGGGCTACTGGATCAATATGTCTCATCATAGTTCACTCCCTCTTCTTGTGAGAGTCCTCTGACTACAAGTCTTGTTTTTGTATTTCTCAACACTTCCATCAGCTGTATGTCTTTCTGCCTCTTACAGAGTTTGTCAAGCCTAGACAAGCCTTTTATGTCCTATTGTAAAGTCCGTGGGAATATCAACTGGATCAACTATATCAGTGGATGTCTCCCTCTGAACTACTGAGGGGGAGAAGGTATTTGTCTTTTCCTTATTCTTAAATAGTTTTGACTCCCTCTGAAGTTTTGAAGGAAAAACATCTTCTTTTGTTGTTAACCTGCATGGAACAAGGAAACAAACGAAAGGGAACAAGACAAGAATATCTCCTAGAGGAGACTCATGAGTACATATATAGAATCAAAACAATTTAAGGATGGTTGTCATGGCTACAACACCTACTTGTAATGTAGCATGATAATTAAAACAATCAAGCCTGGAGTCTTCACTTCAAGTGTGTTGTTCTTTTGAATGCACTGAGACCTCTCTGGGTCCATGATTTCACCAAGGGTTCCTTCCTCCTGCAAGTACCCTTATGACAATGATGCAAATATTATATATACAAGTGCATACCTGAGAGTGTACTCCAATGGGGGTTATGCTTGGTTGTCATAGAATAGAAGGAATATCATGTTGCTATAGCTTCCTGTGGCCACCCGCCACTTGCTATATTTTATAACCAGACTTGTTTGTCTTGTAGCCATCTATACCATTGAATACTCATAGTTAGAGTCAACTTCAGCGATATGAAGAGCCCAATTGTGAATCCATTCCAGCTGCTTGAAATATCATGATCACCTCCACTTAAAGTTGTTGCAAAGAATGATGGATGAGGAGCTATCAATATTTGAGATGTTGCAAAAAGGGTAGTTCTTCTGACATATGCTTCTGGGTGTTTAGATATCTCTCGATAATTCAACATATATAGAAGAGCAGGATCTAGTGTTGATGCTTCTGGATGCAATGCCATACACTCCATACACACTCCTAGCATGGATATGAGTTTTCCAAGAACCACAAAGTCTCTTCCAAGCAACTCTACACTGTGTCTCCGCTTGTCATATCCATGCATGATAGGAAGCACGAAAGTTGCAGCATAAGGTGGGAATCTATTATTTTGACCAACTCTCAAACTGATTCAATTGATTTTTTCTATATTGCAATGACTGGTGTCCCCATCTTTGAGATTTTCCCAATTTCTTATCTCTAGATCTTGAGGGTAGTTCTCTTTCATAACAATTTAGACCAACTTACCACTGTTCTTGAATAAAAAATTTTCCTTCAAGGGCTAGCTCTGTAATGGCATATTTTACTCCCCTCTTTCTATAATTTGATATGTTCATGTCTCTAATGTTGGTAAGATCCCGTGCTGCATCTGCCATTTCATCAAGTGACAAAAGGGGTTGACTAACATCTACAAGTACATCCATAGACTTCAAGGGACATGACAAAAGCACAATAACAAGTGAGCGATGTCTCTTCTCTTCTACAGATTCTTCTTTTCCTTCAACAATTATAGAACTGCATCGAACATGGACAAGTGCTATGACAAGGTAAACCTCAAGACTGTTAAGTTCGTCTGGCAATTCTCTCACAAGTTTTTCAGTCACACAGGACTTGTGGCAACCTCAATATTCACTTCAGAAGGGTCCGACCTTTTTCTTATTACAGTGGCAGGGTTTTAATTTGTTGTTGTTGTTGTTGTTTGTATTTTCTGAGGCATCCTTTAGAGGCCCGTGACCACCTTAATTGGACAGTCGACCCTCCTCCTAGACTCTGACCTCCTCTCCCATAAACCTTGAATGTTGTTCAAGGGTTCCTTAGTTGGGGTCTCCTTTAACTAGGGTTTGGCCTAGGCTAGTAGGCATGCGACCAACCCTAAATAATTTTACCACATAAAAGTTTTACAAGGAAGATTCGGTGGGGTTTCTTCTTTGCTGTGGTCTTCTCTTGGGATTTTCAATAGTGCCCAGACCTGCGGCTATCCTCATAGTGAAATTAAGAGGGGTCCGACATCTATCACATAATTTTCAAGGAGAGGATCGACTCTCTTTTGTTTACACCTACAACATAGTTTAGATTGTGCAATGGTCTTCTTCAAGCATGCTCTGATTCCATGTTGAGTTTTTAATGAGCTATGGCTCATGCATTTATTTAAATTTTCTCTTTAGCTTTTATCTTGAACCATAAAGACTACAACAAACCAAGATCACAAGAAGAATAACCATGCACAAGAACACAAGAAGTATCCTGAGAAACCATTCTCAACAAGGGAAGAAAACCCAACCAATCCTTTGCTATATTCTTCAAGAGAAAGACCTCCCACATCATCACCAAACCTAGCACACAAGAGGGTGCTATAATTCTTATAATTTCAGACCACAACTTCTGAAATCATGAGATGACACAATGATAAGTGTATTTCCTCAATGGGGATTCACCTTTATTTATATAAGACTTGCCACATCAAATGATGTGTCTATTGGCACAATAGGGACAACCTTAATAAATCAAAATATAATTAATAATTACCATATTAAATATCTTTTACATTAAGGTGGGGCCGACTTGTACGCTTTACACTACAAATAGGGTTACACGTAAGTCTGAATCTTGAACAATATAACAAGGGATCTCATACACCCACTAGTGCTCAACCACTAGGGGAATATCCACATGGATGTCCATATCTCTATGTCACTATGTTTCACAGGAGAACCACAATCACTAGTGCTCAACCACTATGATCACATTCACCTGTGCTTATCCACATGAACGTCCAACTCAACATATCTTATTTCCCACTGCATTACACAAGAGAGTCATCTGGAGTTCATCATCTCAACTCTCTGCTCAAAGGAGGCTAATACATTGTTTTCATTTCTGTCTCATAACGGTGCTGCACCCAACTCATGGGAATTCACACGTTCACCTTGTGCTCAACCACAGGCACATCCAATTCAACTGATCCACTTTCTCACTGTGCTACACATGAGAATCATCTTGAGTTCTTCTCAAGTCTCTGTAAGGAGGAGGCCATCACTACATTCCAGTTCTGTCTTAGATAGGAACCACACACCCATCTCAGGGGCTCTCTCTCAGGTTTGTGTCCTAGAGGATGTCTCACGCAACTGTAATCATCAACACCATGGTCATGCTTTGTGATCTATCGTTTTGACCCCTATCAATGAAGCAGGGAAGAAAACTACAAACCACACTTGAAAATATAGACTACAAGAAACCACACTCCACATTTAATGTGTGCAATAAAGCACCGATCTTCTAAACACAATTAAGAAATTTCCCAAATAACCTTCTTAATATTGACTAACACCGAACCGAATTGGGTACGCACAAAAAAACAATTGGCTATCGACATAGGCTCTACGATGATCGACACCAGCAAGGCTTGAGGCTACAAATGAGAAAGGAGAAAGACATGAAAGGATGCATGCCATCACGATCGATGTCCACCCTTGCATTAATATTAGATCATAAGGCAATCATAAGGAAAAGTATTTAAAAATAATATCATGTATTTAAAAAATAAAAACATGAGACCTCTTCTACAATGCAATAAAATAAAATACAAGGGAGGAGAAATGAGCTTGGGGAAGTTGAAGGGTTGGGGGCACTTGACCTTCCACCTATCCCCCAACTGAGCTATCCTCTTATATACCATTTCCCTACAAAGGAAGAGGGGTTCTTTGGTTGAGAGTGAAGGAAATGTTTCCCAAACTTTCATGAGGAGCATGAAGATGAACTAGAGACCAAATAACTTGCTTATTGTTGAATAATAAAGAGCTTGACCAAAGGCAATTGAATTTTGGTTTTCCCATTTGGGTTTCTAGGGTAAATAATGTCTCCTTGTGCATTGATTTATCTCTATATGTTGTGTATTTTGTTGTGTTAATTAGCATTTGTAGTGTATTGAAGCTATTGTATGTTTTTTTAATTGTTGCTTTGAAGATTTATTTAGCTAAGAATTCATTTATCCCTATAGTGTTTGAGTTTTCCTTCGTATTGCAGTATTTTAATAGAAAATACATATCCCAATGGTTCTCTATCCTCCACCATTGGTTGATTTATGAAATTCGAGATATGTGGTCACTGTTTTTTTTTTTCGTGGGAACAACTCTTGGGGAAACCCACCAGGTACTTCCGCTCATTTCAAGGATGGTACCCAGGGTAAACCAGATTTTGTAGAAAGCCAGGGATTTTTCAATAGCTTGCTCATTTAAGAGCCAAACGTATCACTTGTAGGAATTGAACCTAGGTAATCCAGATTTTATGAGCAGAACGAAATGAATACATATTATTAGCATGTGCTTAACACAAAATAATAGAGATATAGAAAAACTGGTTTTCTATTCAATAACGAAATAAGCTAAAACTGTAAAATGCAGCGGAAACAAGCTTGTTGGAATGGTGGCGGCGTATCTCCGAGAAGAGATGTGACGACTGCGCTCATTCGCAAGAAGATGATTACAATGAGGCTCTTAAGGCCTTTTTACAATAAGCAGGAATGTCAAAAACCTTAGACATCCAAAAACCTAACCCTAGGAGATGAGGTGCCAAAACTCATGTAGGCTCCGTTTGGGTAAGTTAGTACATCAACTTCCCGGGGTCGTAACTTTTGCATACGATTTCCGTATTAGGTGTATGGTAGCCCGTTGGAAAGGTATCATTAAGGAGATTCATTTTAGGTGCAATATGGAAGGAATTTCCATATTGCAAACCTATTTTCCCAAAAAACATCGTTTAGGGCCTCAAAATGGCTTCGGAAGTGAAAACTGCTCAAAATAGTAAATTACCAAAATTGTCAGAAAACTGTTTTGAGCTAGTTGGAAAAGGTGGGTGACCACCAATATCCATCTAGATCAATCCTCCCTCCTTAGGAAGCAATGGGCTCCATTGCGTTGAGGTCCCCCATCAAATGAGGAAATTTCTGCTGAATTTGGCCCCGGGTGAGCCACTTGCCTTGGTGCAGGAGATGCCCTACTTTGATGACTCGATAAAGCTGGATCCTTTGTTGTCGAGTGCCCTTGATCTGTGTGTCCACAATCTGATCATTGGATGCATGTTGTATGCATTCGAGGTTGAGCTCTGTTGGTGTCAGTTGTTCTGCTACTTTTGAGGTGTCTAATAATGGTGGGAAATAAGGGCGAAGGAGATCCATGTTGAACACTGGGTGCAGACTAAGGAAAGGAGGAATGTTGAGCTCAAAATTATTATCCCCCATGACCTTGGTGATAATGTACGACCCATAACGGAGTGGGCGAAGCTTCCGATGGGGTCCTGCAAGGCGTTCTTTTTGCAAATGCAACCAAACTTTGTCACCCACCTGAAACTTATGTGGCACCAAATGTTGATCATGGTGCTGTTTGTACTTGTCATTGGACTTCTTTAGGATATCCTGAACCTATTGGTGGATGTGCTGGATCCGCTCAATGAACCGGGTGGCTTTGTCAGCTTCAGTTGGAGCAGGAGATGAGTTGGTCGAGGTGACTGGAAGGGGAAGTGCAACATCTATGGGACCCAATGGTTGGAATCCCAACCCCACCTAAAAGGGGTTGTGGCCAGTTGAGCTATGAAGGGCTCGGTTGTATCTATGATGGACATAGGGAAGGATCTCATCACATGTGCGAGGGTGATTTGAATTATACATGCGAAGGATAAGCACAATCATTCGATTTACAACCTCGGTGTAGAATTTCAATACAATTAATGTATTTCCTGCGATTCACCTGATCTAACAATTATATGCCACTGTTAAATACATAATCGTTTCTACTAATATTCTTGCAGAAATTAAACCACAATCACAAAGTGAAATATCAAGAACACATAACACATAAGTTTTACAGGGAAAGCATAAAGCTAAAAACCCCACTATCATATATTATGTATATCATGGATCATGAAACAATCTCATACAAAACTCTAATCCAAGAGCTCTCAGTACAATACAATCATCTCACACTATCATACAAAAAATTGAAAAATTCATGTGCCAATATTCTATCTCCAAACAACCCGCCTCCTCTGCACAATCCCTGCAAATAAGAATTCTCACAATGAATTCGAATTGCCTAGTTTGCACATGCTCATGAGCATATCCACTGCATGTGTGATTGCATGAATGCACTTAATTCAAATCACAACTGATAGCCAAACTGTCCCTTTCACCTGTTATCTCAACTGGGTCTCCACTGGATCTGACATGCATGTAGTTAACCGTGGTGAATCTTCAGTTGCATGTGAGCTCACTAATTTTGAATTAATTAATAATTAATTCACTGAACTCTCACTAGTGTAAGTTCAGTTACAACTAGTACAACTGGTCTTAACTCACTTAACTGAGTTAAACTACTTCACAACTCTCATAACTACACTTATAACCCTGTTACAACTTCAAGTCACCTCCATGTCTTACCAGTCAACCTTTGAAATCGAATTTCCCATAGTTAACTGATTTGCCATTTCAGTTAATTATTTCAAGTAATTATTTTAAGTAATTATGAGATAATAGATTAATATTTATTGTCTAATTTATTTAAGGGAAAAATAAATTAGACACATGTTTCTTGTTGACTTTTGAACACTCCCTCTCAATAAGAAACAAATTATCTTTCACCAAAATCCTAACTCTATGATATTTGAATTTGCTCCTGGTGAGTGCCTTCGTCAGAATGTGTGCATCCTGATCTTCCGTAGGAATGTGTTGAAGCGACATGATCTTTTGCTGCACACAATCTTTGAGATGATGATACCGAATATCTATATTCTTAGATCTATCATGAAACACATGATTAATCGAGAGTTTAATGCAACTCTAATGATCACAATGAATCACTGTCGGATCTAAATGAGAACCAAACAAACCAACCAAGATCCTTCTCATCCAGATAGCCTCACATGCATCTTGACTCACTGCCATGTATTCCGCTTCCATTGAACTAAGTGCCATGGATATTTGTTTCCTGCTGTACCAAGAAACAATTGTAGATTCGATACTAAAGATCCCCCCTGATGTGCTCTTTCTGTCCGTTGGGCTACCCGCCCAATCTGCATCCATGAAGCCATGCAACTTCACCTCATCTATCTGTCTGTACCATAATCCATACTCAGATGTGCCCTTTAGATATCTCAGGACATGCTTACCCACCTTCCAAAAGAGTTTGGTAGGCTTAACCATCGCTTGACTTAGCTGGTTAACCGCATAGCAAATGTCCGGTCTCGTGTTCACTAAATAAATTAGCGAACCTACTAACTGTCGATAGATAGTAGCATCCACTACCTCTCCATAAGTAGCATCCTATTTCCTCCAGTTTCCTGGAAGAGGAGTGTCCATGGGTTTGCAGCCCTCCATGTGAAACTTACCCAATATCTCCCTTGCATACTTGCCTTGAGACAAAAAAATTTCATCATCTGCCTGCCATATTTCCAATCCAAGGAAATAATGAAGGAGGCCCAAATCATTCATCTCGAACTCCTTTGCAAGGTCATCCTTGCATGAGTGTATCAACTTCTCATCACCAATCAGTATTAAATCATCAACATAAAGAACAATGATTAAGAGCTTACCCTCCACCAAAATTTGGTTTAGGTTTGCATCCGCTTCACTTTTGGTGAAGCCCAATCCGGTGAAATAGCTGTCTATTTGAGTGTACCAAGCACAGGGTGCTTGCTTCATCCCATACAGTTCTCTCTTGAGTTCGCACACATGCGAATCTATGTCAAAGGTCTCAAAACCTTTTGGCTATTCAATGCACACTTCTTCCTCAATGATCCCATTGAGAAACACAGTTTTTACATCCATCTGATGAATGCGCCAGCCCATCTACGCTGAGAGTGCAAGGATGGATCTTATGGAAGAGTACCTTGCGATAGGTCCAAAGGTCTCATCATAATCTATCCACTCGATCTGTGAGAAGCCTTGGGCCACAAACCTGGCCTTGTAATTCTCCACACTCCCATCAATAGCTTGCTTTACCTTGTAGATCCATTTCAAACCTACCATTGATTTGTCGATCGGTCTTGGGACAATTTCCCATGCATTGTTTTTGACAATGGAGTCATACTCCTCTACCATAGCATCAACCCAAGTGGGATCCTGCATTTCTTCCTGAAAGGAAGATGGTTGAGTCACAATACATTTTCTCATGAGAGCCATGTATCCAACAAATCGATCAGGAGAATGTCTTTGTCTGCGCTGTGAAGTAGGGGCTCCTACATTCTGTGTAGCATCTAGTCTCAATCTGTCAACTTCCGTGGTGCGCTTTCTGCCATTTCTGATGGATGGCTCTGCTTGAGTGGCTTCCTCCACTCCATGAACATCCTCATGTGGCTGATCCACATCTTGAGACTCATCTTTGGGAACCAACAGTTCCTCTTCTGCATGCAAGTCTAGCTCCCTCTCAAGCGACGACCGCATGGATTTCCCCTCATCGAACTTTATATCTCGTCACATAATAGTCATATTGCTGTTCAGAAAATACACACGATAATTATGGGGTGTTTCTGTGTACCCCACAAATATCCCAACTTCAATAGCCGGTTACAGCTTCTTCCTGGTATCCTTGTTCACATGCACAAAAACAGATGAGCCAAATTTTTTAAAATGAGAAACAATAGGTTTCTTACCAATGAAAGCTTCTTCAGGTGTACTCATGCGAAGTATTCTATGAGGACAATGGTTTTGCACATAAACTGCAGTATTTCATGCTTCTTCCCACAAATGCATTGGTAGGCCATGATCATGCAACATCGCTCGTGCTGCACCCACGATCGTTCTGTTCTTTCTCTCCGCGAGCCCATTTTGTTGTGGGTTATGAGGCACTATGAGTTCTCTTCGAATTCCTTCTCTGCTGCAGAAGTCTTTGAATTCGTTAGAGATGTATTCTCCACAATTATCACTCCTCAGAGATTTCACTTGCTTCCCCGACTCTTTCTCCACCAATGTTTTAAACTCACAGAACTTTGAGCATGTTTGATCCTTCTTCTGCATGAAGAATATCCAACATTTACGAGAAAAGTCATAAAAAAAAATAACATAATACGTATGTATGGTTGTTGAAGCAACCGAGAATGGTCCACACACGTCTGTGTGAATTCTCTCGAGGATAACTAAAGCACGGTTCTCCTTTTCATGAAAAGTGGACTTTACATACTTCCCTAGGGTGCACCCCTTGCACTGATCTAACTTAGCAAGTGTTCCCATTGGAAGTCCAGTAGATATTTGTTGCATGATTTTCAAGGCTCCATGATGAATATGGCCCAATCGCCTGTGCCATAATTCGCCCTCATCCTGGCTCACCACTTTTTCTTCCTTGCCCACCATGGCACCACAACTATCTACCTCTAGCATGTAGAGATTCTTAACTCGAATCCCTATCTTCTTGACTTGACCTGTTGCTTTATGTCGCAGGAAAGATTTTCCATCACTGAAAACAATGTCATAGACTCTGTCCTCCAACATTGCGACTGAGACCAGGTTTTTCTTCAGACCTGGAACATGCATAACATTTTTCAATTGAAATGGTTTATATGACTCCCTCTGAAAGGTAATGGTACCAATACCAGTCGCACTGTATCGTCCATCGTCGCCCATCTCTATATGCATTCTGAGGTCTTTCTCCTCCAAGTCACTAAAATACTCTTTATCTCCCGTCATGTGGTAGGAAGCGCCATTATCCAAATACCACACCGATCCCGATGCACTTGAAACCATGCATGTGATCAAAGAGAAGTCAAGTTCAAATTGTGAGACAAGAGCCTCACCAGTTGCAGCTCCAACAACCGTCTTGTTCTTCCTCTTCCGCGGACAGTTAGTAGCGAGATGCCCATGTTCGTGATAGTGAAAACACTTCACTTTGGACAAATCTAGCTTCTTGACTTTAGACTCGGATTTTGAATGGAATTTATTCCCTTTCCCTTTCCTTGCCTTGGCAATCAAAGCACAATCCTTTTCATCATCATGCTTTGATGAAGATCCATCTCTGGTGTTCTGCCTGAACTCCTCCTGCACTAGATCCAACCATAGTTGTTCCCAATCTGACAATTTTTCCCTTCCATTGACATAGTCTTGATAACTGTGCCAACTCTTGGGAAGTCCTAGGAGATCCAAGCTCACCAAATAATCAACAGCGACTGTTATTCCCACACTTCCAAGATCATCCCAACATTGGACAAAATTCATGAGATATTTTTGAATGGAGTCACCCTTTTCCATCTTGATCTTCTTGAGTTTATCTTTGAGCGCCAATTTCCTATGGTCACTGCTGTTATGGAACAGATCCATCAAAACCTTCCACATTGCATGTGGTGTGGCTTTCCCATGGAGACCTGAGACAATGTGGTCTCGTACTCTCTCCAAGAGAATCCTCCTCGCCTTTGCCACTTTTTTTTTCCATGCATCAATATTTGTAGTGTCTGTCGCATCCGGCTTAGGAACATATTTGTCAATGTATTCCTTCAAGCCATTGTCTTCGAGTACTGCCTCCATCCTGTCCTACCAAGAAATGTAGTTCGAGCTGCCCTCGAGTGCATACTCAAACCTCAAGCCATTGAAATCCATTTCGATCTTGAATCAACTGTAGCACCAAGAAAGTCTTTTTGCAAATTCGAATTTTATCCAACCACAAACTCAACTGCTGCAATCCTTCTTACCCTGGGAGGTTCATACCTAACCAGTTACTAGCCTAAGGGAAATTTGCACCTCACCAATGTACAGCCTATGAAAATCTTGAGGGAGTTCGCACTGTAATGCACAGTGGGGTGAGGGAGGTTCACACCTCTCCTTTGAGCAGCCTCTGGAAATCCTAAGGGAGGTTCACATCTCTCCTTTGAGTAGGGAGCGGAAATTTCTCCTCTCAGAAATGTGTGAAGTTTTCAGTACTATGCCGTCGCACCCTGCCAGAGATGGGACCTGCGAAAATACTATTATTTTTGCACCTCACTTTCATGGCTCCGTGGCTTTGATACCATGTAGAATTTCAATACAATTAATGTATTTCCTGCGATTCACCTGATCTAACAATTATATACCGATGTTAAATACATAATCACTTCTACTAATATTCTTGCAGAAATTAAACCACGATCACAAAGTGAAATATTAAGAACACATAACACATAAGTTTTACAGGGAAAGCATAAAGCTAAAAACCCCACTATCATATATTATGTATATCATGGATCATGAAACAATCTCATACAAAAATCTAATCCAAGAGCTCTCAGTACAATACAATCTTCTCACACTGTCATACAAAAAATTGAAAAATTCATGTGCCAATATTCTATCTCCAAACAACCTACCTCCTCTGCACAATCCCTGCAAATAAGAATTCTCACAATGAATTCTAATTGCCTAGTTTTCACATGCTCATGAGCATATCCACTGCATGTGTGATTACATGAGTGCACTTCACTCAAATCACAACTGATATCCAAACTATCCCTTTCATCTATTATCTCAACTGGGTCTCCACTGGATCTGACATGCATGTAGTTAACCATGGTGAATCTTTAGTTGCATGTGAGTTCACTGATTTTGAATTAATTAATAATTAATTCACTGAACTCTCACTAGTGTAAGTTCAGTTACAACTAGTACAACTGGGCTTAACTCACTGAACTGAGTTAAACTACTTCACAACTCTCATAACTACACTTATAACCCTGTTACAACTTCAAGTCACCTCCATGTCTTACCAATCAACCTTTGAACTCAAATTTCCCATAGTTAACTGATTTTCCATTTCAGTTAATTATTTCAAGTAATTATGAGATAATAGATTAATATTTATTGTCCAATTTACTTAAGGGAAAAGTAAATTAGACACATGTTTCTTGTTGACTTTTCAACACTCCCTCTCAACAAGAAAGGGATTATCGTTCACCCCAATTCTGTCTCTATGATATTCGAATTTGCTCCTAGTGAACACCTTCGTCAAAATGTGTGCATCCTAATCTTCCGTAGGAATGTATTGAAGCAACATGATCTTCCGCTGCACACAATCTCTGAAATGATGATACTGGATATCTATATGCTTAGATATATCATGAAACACAATATTAATCAAGAGTTTAATGCAACTCTGATTATCACAATGAATCACTGTCGGATATAAATGAGAACCAAACAAACCAACCAAGATCTTTCTCATCCAGATAGCCTCACATGCAGCTTGACTCACTGGCATGTATTCCGCTTCCGCTGAACTAAGTTCCACGGATCTTTGTTTCCTGTCTTACCAAGAAACAACTGTAGATCCGGTACTAAATATCCCCCCTGATGTGCTCTTTCTGTCTGTTGGGTTGCCCGCCCAATCTGCATCCGTGAAGCCATGTAAATTCACCTCATCCGTCTGTCTGTACCATAATCCATACTCAGATGTGACCTTCAGATATCTCAAGACATGCTTACCCGCCTTCCAAAAGAGTTTGGTAGGCTTAACCATCGCTTGACTTAGCTGGTTAACTACATAGCAAATTTCCTGTCTCGTGTTCACTAAATACATTAGAAAACCTACTAACTGTCGATAGATAGTAGCATCCACTATCTCTCCAGAAGTAGCATCCTCTTTCCTCCAGTTTCCTGGAAGAGGAGTATCCATGGGTTTGCAGCCCTCCATGTGAAACTTACCCAGTATCTCCCTTCCATACTTGCCTTGAGACACAAAAAGTTCATCATCTCGCTGCCATATTTCCAATCCAAGGAAATAATGAAGGAGGCCCAAATCCTTCATCTCAAACTCCTTTGCAAGGTCATCCTTGCATGAGTGTATCAACTGCTCATTACGAGTCAGTATTAAATCATTAACATAAATAACAATGATTAAGAGCTTACCCTCCACCAAAATTTGGTATAGGTTTGCATTCGCTTCACTTTTGGTGAAGCCCAATTCGGTGAAATAACTGTCTATCCGAGTGTACCAAGCACGGGGTGCTTGCTACAGCCCATAAAATGCTCTCTTGAGTCTTCACACATGAGAATATCTGTCAAAGGTCTTAAAACCTTCTGGATTTTCAATGTATACTTCTTCCTCAATGATTCTATTGAGAAACACAACTTTTACATCCATCTGATGAATGCGCTAGCCCATCTGCGTTGAGAGTGCATGGATGGATCTTATGGAAGAGTACCTTGCGACAGGTGCAAAGGTCTCATCATAATCTATCCCCTTGATCTATGAGAAGCCTCAGGCCACAAACCTGGCTTTGTATTTATCCACACTCCCATCAACAACTTGCTTTACCTTGTAGATCCATCTCGAACCTACCACTGATTTGTCGACCGGTCTTGGGACAATTTCCCATGCATTATTTTCGAAAATGGAGTCATACTCCTCTACCATAGAATCAACCCAAGTGGGATTCTGCACTGCTTCCTGAAAGGAAGATGGTTTAGTCACAATACATTTGCTCATGAGAGCCATGTATCCAACAAATCTATCAGGATATTGTCTCTGTCTGCGCTGTGAAGTAGGGGCTGCTACATTCTGTGCAACATCTAGTCTCAATCTGTCAGCTTTTGTGGTGCGCTTTCTTCTATTTCTGATGGATGTCTCTACTTGAGTGGCTTCCTCCACTCCATGAACCTCCTCATGTGGCAGATCCACATCTTGAGACTCATCTTTGGGAACCAACAGTTCCTCTTCTGCTTGCAAGTCTAGCTCCCTCTCAAGCGACAACCGCATGGCTTTCCCCTCATCGAACTTTATATCCCGTTGCATAACAGTCATCTTACTATTCAAAAAATACACACGATAATTATGGGGTGTTTCTGTGTACCCCACAAATATCCCAACTTCAGCAGTCGGTTCCATCTTTTTCCTGGCATCCTTGTTCACATGCACAAAAATAGATGAGACAAAAATTTTAAAATGAGAAACATTAGGTTTCTTACTAGTGAAATATTCTTCAAGTGTACTCATGCCAAGTATTCTATGAGGACAACAGTTTTGCACATAAACCACAATATTGCATGGTTCTGCCCACAAATGCATTGGTAGGCCCTGATCATGCAACATCGCTCGTGCTGCACCCACGATCGTTCTATTCTTTTTCTTTGCGACCCCATTTTTCTGTGGGTTATGAGGCACTATGAGTTCTCTTCGAATTCCTTCTTTGCTGCAGAAGTCTTTGAATTCATTAGAGATGTATTATCCACCATTATTACTCCTTAGATCTTTCACTTTCTTCCCCGACTCTTTCTCCACTAATGCTTTAAACTCACATAACTTTGAGAATGTTTGATCCTTCTTCTACATGAAGAATATCCAACATCTACGAGAAAAGTCATCAACAAAAATAACATAATACCTATGTTTTGCTGTTGAAGCAATCGAGAATGGTCCACACACGTCTGTGTGAATTCTCTCTAGGATCACCGAAGCATGGTTCTCCTTTTCATGAAAAGTGGACTTTACATACTTCCCTAGGGTGCATCCCTTGCACTGATCTAACTTAGCAAGTGTTCCCATTGGAAGTCCAGTAGATATTTGTTGCATGATCTTCAAGGCTCCATGATGAAGATGGCCCAATTGCCTATGCCATAATTCACCATCATCTCAACTCACCACTTTTTCTGGCTTGCCCACCATGGCACCGCAGCTATCTACCTCCAGCACATAGAGATTCTTAACTCGAATCCCTATCTTCTTGACTTGACCCGTTGCTTTATGTTGCAAGAAATATTTTCCATCACTAAAAACAATGTCATAGCCTCTGTCCTCCAACATTGCGACTGAGACCAGGTTTTTCTTCAGACCTAAAACATGCATAACATTTTTCAATTGAAATGGTTTACCTGACTCCCTCTAAAAGGTAATGGTACCAATACCAGTCGCACTGTATCCTCCAACGTCTCCCATCTCTATATGAATTTTGAGGTCTTTCTCCTCCAAGTCACTAAAATACTCTTTATCTCTCATCATGTGGTAGGAAGCGCCACTATCCAAATACCACACCGATCCCGATGCACTTGAAGCCATGCATGCGATCAAAGATAAGTCAAGTTCAAATTGCGAGACAAGAGCCTCACCAATTTCATCTCCAACAACCGTCTTGTTCTTCCTCTTCTGCGGATAGTTAGTAGCAAGATGCTCATGTTCGTGACAGTGAAAACACTTCACTTTGGACAAATCTAGCTTCTTGACTTTAGACTCGGATTTTGAATGGAATCTCTTCCCTTTCCCTTTCCTTGCCTTGGCATTCAAAGCACAATCCTCTTCATCATCATGCTTTGATGAAGATCCATCTCTGGTGTTCCACCTGAACTCCTCCTGTACTAGATCCGACCATAGTCATTCCCAATCTGACAATTTTTCCCTTCCATTGACAGAGTCTTGATAACTGTGCCAACTCTTGGGAAGTCCTAGGAGAGCCAAGCTCACCAACTTATCAGCAACAACTATTATTCCCACACTTCGAAGCTCATCCTGACATTGGACAAAATTTGTGAGATGTTTTGGAATGGAGTCGCCCTTTTCCATCTTGATCTTCTTGAGTTTATCTTTGAGCGCCGATTTCCTATGGTCACTGCTGTTTTGGAACAGATCCGTCAAAACCTTCCACATTCCATGTGGTGTGGCTTTCCCATGGAGACTTGAGACAATGTGGTCTCATACTCCCTCCAATAGAATCCTCCTCGCCGTAGCCACTTTCTTTTTCCATGCATCAAGATTTGCAGTGTCTGTCGCATCTGGCTTAGGAACATCTTTGTCAATGTATTCCTTCAAGCCATTGTCTTCGAGTACTTCCTCCATCCTGTCCTTCCAAGCAATGTAGTTCGAGATGGCCTCGAGTGCATACTCCAACCTCAAGCCATTGAAAGCCATTTCGATCTTGAATCAATTGTAGCACCAAGAAAGTCCTTCTACAAATTCAAATTTTATCCAAGCACAAACTCAATTGCTGCAATCCTTCTTGCCCTGGGAGGTTCGCACCTGTCCAGTTACTAGCCCGAGGGAAGTTTGCACCTCACCAGTCTACATCCTGCGAAAATATTGAGGGAGTTCGCACTGAAATGCACAATGGGGCGAGGGAGGTTCACACCTCTCCTTTGGGCAACCTGCGGAAATCCTAAGGGAGGTTCACACCTCTCCTTTGAGTAGGGTGCAAAAATTTCTTCTCTCAGAAATGTGCGAAGTTTTCAGTATTATGCCATCGCACCCTGCCAAAGATGGGACCTACGAAAATACTATTATATTTGCACCTCACTTCCATGGCTCCATGGCTCTGATACCATGTAGAATTTCAATACAATTAATGTATTTCCTGTGATTCACCTGATCTAACAATTATATGCCTCTGTTAAATACATAATCGCTTCTACTAATATTCTTGTGGAAATTAAACCACGATCACAAAGTGAAATATCAAGAACACATAACACAAAATTTTTACAGGGAAAGCATAAAGGTAAAAACCCCACTATCATATATTATGTATATCATGGATCATGAAACAATCTCATACAAAACTCTAATCCAAGAGCTCTCAGTACAAAACAATTGTCTCACATTGTCATACAAAAAATTGAAAAATTCATGTGCCAATATTCTATCTCCAAACAACCTGCCTCCTCTGCAGAATCCCTGCAAATAAGAATTCTCACAATGAATTTGAATTGCCTAGTTTGCACATGCTCATGAGCATATCCACTGCATGTGTGATTGCATGAGTGCACTTCACTCAAATCACAACTGATAGCCAAACTGTCCCTTTCACCTGTTATCTCAACCGGGTCTCCATTGGATCTGACATGCATGTAGTTAACCATGGTGAATCTTCAGTTGCATGTGAGTTCACTAAACTCTCACTAGTGTAAGTTCAATTACCACTAGTACAATTGGGCTTAACTCACTTAACTGAGTTAAACTACTTCACAACTCTCATAACTACACTTATAACCCTGTTACAACTTCAAGTCACCTCCATGTCTTACCAGTCAACCTTTGAACTCAAATTTTCCATAGTTAACAGATTTTCCATTTTAGTTAATTATTTCAAGTAATTATGAGATAATAGATTAATATTTATTGTCCAATTTATTTAAGGGAAAAGTAAATTAGACACATGTTTCTTTTTGAATTTTCAACACTCCCTCTCAACAAGTAAGGGATTATCGTTCACCCCAATCCTAACTCTATGATATTTGAATTTGCTCCTGGTGAGCGCCTTCGTCAGAATGTTTGCATCCTGATCTTCCGTAGGAATGTATTAAAGCAACATGATCTTCCACTACACACAATCTCTGAGATGATGATACGGGATATCTATATGCTTAGATCTATCATGAAACACAGGATTAATCAAGAGTTTAATGCAACTCTTATTATCACAATGAATCACTGTCGGATCTAAATGAGAACCAAACAAACCAACCAAGATATTTCTCATCCAGATAGTCTCACATGCATCTTGACTCGTGGCAATGTATTCCGCTTCCTCTGAACTAAGTGCCACGGATCTTTGTTTCCTGCCTTACCAAGAAACAACTGTAGATCCGATACTAAATATTCCCCGTGATGTGCTCTTTCTGTCCATTGGGCTTCCCACCAAATCTGCATCCGTGAAGCCATGCAACTCCACCTCATCTGTCTATCTGTACCATAATCCATACTTAGATGTGCCCTTCAGATATCTCAGGACATGCTTACCCACCTTCCAAAAGAGTTTGGTAGGCTTAACCATTTCTTGACATAGCTGGTTAACCACATAGCAAATGTCTGGTCTTGTGTTCACTAAATACATTAGCGAACCTGCTAATTGTTGATAGACAGTAGCATCCACTACCTCTTCAGAAGTAAAATCCTCTTTCCTCCAGTTTCTTGGAAGAGGCGTATCCATGGGTTTGCAGCCCTCCATGTGAAACTTACACAATATCTCCCTTGCATACTTGCCTTGAGACACAAAAAGTTCATCATCTTGCTGCCATATTTCCAATCCAAGGAAATAATGAAGGAGGCCCAAATCCTTCATCTCGAATTCCTTTGCAAGGTCATCCTTGTATGAGTGTATCAACTACTCATCACTAGTCAGTATTAAATCATCAACATAAAGAACAATGATTAAGAGCTTACCCTCCACCAAAATTTGGTATAGGTTTGCATCCGCTTCACTTTTGGTGAAGCCCAATCTGGTGAAATAGATGTCTATCTGTTTATGGATAAATCTGTAAGTGCGGACACAAACCGATCTCCCTAGATCCACCTGGATCTAGAACAAAACATGACAGAATATACCGCTTTCCCTAGATCTAAAGTATTGAATGGTCAAGAGAAAAAGGATGATGCACTTACTTTATAAAAGCTTTCCTTTAATCTCTGTTGTTCCTCGCTCTGCTACGATGCTCTTGCGTCGTCCAATCACAACAACACAAACCAATCACAGCAAAGACATTAATATATTCAAAACCCTAGACTATACATGTGATCAA
>ML804677.1:143883-192604 GCA_009831015.1 Picea engelmannii | reverse complement strand
CCCACTAAATCATGAAAGCGAGTAAGATCCAAACCGTTCGGATGCCACCTCACCCAAGAAGCTTCTCCTTCTAGAAAATTCGAGAAACCGTACGTTTTTTCCATGTGCTGGAATGTCCGCACCCTAGCTATATAGCAACCTGCAGAAAGTTCGCACCCTGGCTATATAGCAACCTGCGGGAATTTGTCATTCCCGCACCCTGCCTATATAGCAACCTGCGGAAATTTCTCTTTATAAGGTTTTTACATAGAAAAAAGCAACTTCTTTTCTCAGGAAAAGTTCTTCTTCCTTCTCTCTTCAGGAACTTAGGCCACTGTGACCCCTCTAAAGGCAATAGATAGGTTTACATCATTAACGATCATAGGGATGACGAAAATAATGTGTAACACTATCCGAGTGTACCAAGCACGGGGTGCTTGCTTCAGCCTATATACTACTCTCTTGAGTCTGCACACATGCGGATCTCTGTCAAAGGTCTCAAAACCTTTTGGTTGTTCAATGTACACTTCTTCCTCAATGATCCCATTGAGAAACATAGTTTTTACATCCATCTAATGAATGCGCTAGCCCATTTGCGCTGAGAGTGCAAGGATGGATCTTATGGAAGAGTACCTTGCGACAGGTGAAAATGCCTCATCATAATTTATCCCCTCGATCTGTGAGAAGCCTCGGGCCACAAAACTATTCTTGTATTTCTCCACACTCCTATCAACAACTTGCTTTACCTTGTAGATCCATCTCGAACCTACCACTGATTTGTCGACCGGTCTTGGGACGATTTCCCATGCACTGTTTTTGACAATGGAGTCATACTCCTCTACCATAGCATCAACCCAAGTGGGATCCTGCACTGCTTCCTGAAAGGAAGATTGTTCAATCACAATACATTTTCTCATGAGATCCATGTATCCAGCAAATCGATCAGGAGACTGTCTCTGTCTGCACTATGAAGTAGGGGCTCCTACATTCTGTTCAACATCTAGTCTCAATCTGTCAGCTTCCGTGGTGTTCTTTTTGCCATTTCTGATGGAAGACTATGCTTGAGTGGCTTCCTCCACTCCATGAACCTCCTCATGTGGCTGATCCACATCTTGAGACTCATCTTTGGGAACCAACCATTCCTCTTCTGCATGCAAGTCTAGCTCCCTCTCAAGCGACAACTACATGGCTTTCCCCTCATCGAACTTTATATCCCGTCACATAACAATCATCTTACTGTTTGGAAAATACAAATGATAATTATGGGGTGTTTCTGTGTACCCCACAAATATCCCAACTTCAGTAGTTGGTTCCAGCTTCTTCCTTACATCCTTGTTCACATACACAAAAACAGATGAGCCAAATTTTTTAAAATGAGAAACATCAAGTTTCTTACCAGTGAAAGCTTCTTCAGGTGTACTCATGCCAAGTATTCTATGAGGACAACGGTTTTGCACATAAACCGCAGTATTGCATGCTTCTTCCCACAAATGCATTGGTAGGCCCTGATCATGCAACATCGTTCGTGCTACACCCACGATCGTTCTGTTCTTTCTCTTCCTGACCCCATTTTGCTGTGGGTTATGAGGTGCTATGAGTTCTCTTCAAATTCCTTCTCTGCTACATAAGTTTTTTAATTTGTTAGAGATGTATTCTCCACCATTATCACTCCTTAGAGCTTTCACTTGTTGCCCCGACTCTTTCTCCACCAATGCTTTAAACTCACAGAAATTTGAGAATGTTTGATCCTTCTTCTGCATGAAGAATATCCAGCATTTACGAGAAAAGTCATAAAAAAAATAACATAATACCTATGTTTTTCTATTGAAGCAACCGAGAATGGTACACACATGTCTGTGTGAATTCTCTCTAGGATCATCGAAGCACGGTTCTCCTTTTCATGAAAAGTGGACTTTACATACTTCCCCAGGGTGCACCCCTTGCACTGATCTAACTGAGCAAGTATTCCCATTGGAAGTCCAATAGATATTTGTTGCATGATCTTCAAGGCTTCATGATGAAGATGGCCCAATCGCATGTGCCATAATTCACCCTCATCCCGTCTCACCACTTTTTCTGCCTTGCCCACCATGGCACCGCAACTATCTACCTCCAACATGTAGAGATTCTTAACTTGAATCCCTATCTTCTTGACTTGACCCATTGCTTTATGTCACATGAAAGATTTTCCATCATTGAAAACAACGTCATAGCCTCTGTTCTCCAACATTGCGACCGAGACCAGGTTTTTCTTCAGACTTGGAACATGCATAACATTTGTCAATTGAAATGGTTTACCTGATTCCCTTTGAAAGGTAATGGTACCAATACCAATCGCACTGTATCGTCCATCGTCACCCATCTCTATATGCATTCCGAGGTCTTTCTCCTCCAAGTCACTAAAAGACTCTTTATCTCCCATCATGTGGTAGGAAGCGCCACTATCCAAATACCACACTAATCCCAATGCACTTGAAGCCATGCATGCGATCAAAGAGAAGTCAAGTTCAAATTGCGAGACAAGAGCCTCACCAGTTGTAGCTCCAACAACCGTCTTGTTCTTCCTCTTCTGCGGACAGTTAGTAGCGAGATGCCCATGTTCGTGACAGTGAAAACACTTCACTTTGGACAAATCCAACTTCTTGACTTTAGAGTCGAATTTTGAATGGAATTTATTCCCTTTCCCTTTCCTTGCCTTGGAATTCAAAGCACAATCCTCTTCATCATCATTCTTTGATGAAGATCCATCTCTGGTGTTCCGCCTGAACTCCTCCTGCACTAGATCCGACCATAGTCATTCCCAATCTGGAAATTTTTCCCTTCCATTGACAGAGTCTTGATAACTGTGCCAACTCTTGGGAAGTACTAGGAGATCCAAGCTCACCAAATCATCAGCAAGGACTGTTATTCCCACACTTCCAAGCTCATCCCAACATTGGACAAACTTCGTGAGATATTTTGGAATGAAGTCACCCTTTTCCATCTTGATCTTCCTGAGTTTATCTTTGAGTGCCAATTTCCTATGGTCACTGCTGTTTTGGAACAGATCCGTCAAAACCTTCCACATTGCATGTGGTGTGGATTTTCCATGGAGACTTGAGACAATGTGGTCTCATACTCCCTCCAACAGAATCCTCCTTTCCTTTGCCACTTTTATTTGCCATGCATCAATATTTACAGTGTCTATCACATTTGGCTTAGGAACATCTTTGTCAATGTAGTCCTTCAAGACGTTGTCTTCAAGTACTACCTCCATCCTGTCCTTATAAGCAATGTAGTTTAAGCTTCCCTCGAGTGCATACTCCAACCTCAAGCCATTGAAATCCATTTCGATCTTGAATCAACTGTAGCACCAATAAAGTCCTTCTGCAAATTCAAATTATATCCAACCACAAACTCAACTGCTACAATCCTTCTTGCCCTGGGAGGTTCGCACCTGACCAGTTACTAGCCTAAGGGAAGTTTGCACCTCACCAGTGTACAACTTGCGAAAATCTTGAGGGAGTTTGCACTGTAATGAATAGTGGGGTAAGGGAGGTTCACACCTCTCCTTTGAGCAGCATGCGGAAATCCTAAGGGAGGTTCGTACCTCTCCTTTGAGTAGGATGCGCAAATTTCTACTCTCAGAAATGTGCAAAGTTTTTAGTACTATGCCGTCGCACCTTGCCAAAGATGGGACTTGCGAAAATACTATTATTTTCACACCTCACTTCCATGGCTCTGATACCATGTAGAATTTCAATACAATTATTGTATTTCCTGCGATTCACCTCATCTAACAATTATATGCCACTGTTAAATACATAATCGCTTCTACTAATATTCTTGCGGAAATTAAACCACGATCACAAAGTGAAATATCAAGAACACATAACACATAAGTTTTACAGGGAAAGCATAAAGCCTAAAACCCCACTATCATATATTATGTATATCATGGATCATGAAACAATCTCATACAAAACTCTAATCCAAGATCTCTCAGGACAACACAATCGTCTCACACTGTCATACAAAAAATTGACAAATTCATGTGCCAATATTCTATCTCCAAACAACCTGCCTCCTCTGCACAATCCCTGCAAATAAAAATTCTCACAATGAATTTGAATTGCCTAGTTTTCACATGCTCATGAGCATATCCACCGCATGTGTGATTGCATGAGTTCACTTCACTCAAATCACAACTGATAGCCAAACTATCCCTTTCACCTGTTATCTCAACTGGGTCTCCACTGGATTTAACCGTGGTGAATCTTTAGTTGCATGTGAGTTCACTGATTTTGAATTAATTAATAATTAATTCACTGAAATCTCACTAGTGTAAGTTCATTTACAACTAGTACAACTAGGCTTAACTCACTTAACTGAGTTAAACTACTTCACAACTCTCATAACTACACTTATAACCCTGTTACAACTTCAAGTCACCTCCATGTATTACCAGTCAACCTTTGAACTCAAATTTCCCATAGTTAACTGATTTTCCATTTCAGTTAATTATTTCAAGTAATTATGAGACAATAGATTAATATTTATTGTCCAATTTATTTAAGGGAAAAGTAAATTAGACACATGTTTCTTTTTGACTTTTCAACACTCAATTTGGTCATCTGTTTGGTGGTGGAAGGCCGTGGATTTGGTGAGCTTGGTGTCCAGCAGTGACCAGAGGCTCGACCAGAATGTGCTGAGAAATAGACTATCCCAATCTAATATAATGGTTTGTAGGATTCAAAAATGTACCCAGACTCGTTCAAAGAAGAGCTTGGTAGTGGCCTCTGCTATGATTCCCTTCTTGCAAGCAACCAGAATCACCATCTTAGAAAAACGATCAACAACCACAAAGACACAGTCATTTCCCTACTTGTTGGATGGGAGGCCTGACATGTAGTCCATTGAGATGGATTCCCATGGCCTGTCAAGAGTAGGAAGAGGGGTGTACAAGCCCTGTTTCTTAGTGGTCGGTTTGGTAATAACGGAGACAGTGCAGGACCTGATATACTTTCTAACCTCCTGTCGAAGTTTCGGCCAATAGAAATTCTTCTATAGCATCGCCACTGTATTTTCTACGCCAAAGTGTCCTGCCACCCAACTGTAGTGGGCTTCTGAGATCAACTTCGCTCGCTCGCTTGATGGAACAAAGATATGCCCCAGATGACACAACAACCCATCCTGAATATGGAGATTATCGACAACTGCGTTTGCACCCAACATTTGGTAGGTGGTGGTGAAGTCCGGGTCTATCTCATAGAGTTGGGGCCACCCAGAGGTCTCATTTCCGTAAGAGTCTAGCAGCGTGGTGAGTGCCGCGATAGGCGGTCTGCTGAGGAAATCAACGACGCGATTAGTGTTTCATGTTTTATACTTGATGTTGAGGTGGAATTGCTGCAAGTATGTGGACCACTTTTGATGGAGGTCATTCTGCAATTTTCCCAGTGTCTGCATGAACTGCAGTGGCTTATGATCAGTGTGGATAACTGTTTCCTTCCAAAGAATGTAATGTCTCCACCGGCGACAGGCTTGCACAATGGAGTACATTTATTTTTCATAAGTAGGGTACTAACAGATAGTATTTGGAAATGTCTCACTATGATAGGCCACGGGGTGGCCGTGCTGAGTGAGAACATTACCCACAACATAGTTTGAAGTATCTGTCTCGATCTCAAAGGGATGCTGCAGGTCTGGTAGTGAAATTACTATGGATGAGCACAATCGCTGCATCAAATCATCGAATGCTTATTGTTGGGACTGGCCCCACACAAATTTATTCTTACCACCACCCTTGTTTATTTGGCTGAGGGCCCATGCAATATGGGAAAATCCCAACACGAACCTGCGGTAGAAATTGGCAAGGCCCAAGAAGCTCCGAAGCTCAGTGAGTGTGGTTGGGGCTAGCCAGTCATGAATGACATGGATATTAGCTGGATCCACATGTATGCCATGCTGATCAATAATGTAGCCCAGGTAATGGACCTTGTCCATCCCGAAGGAGCAATTTTCCAAGTTGGCGTATAGCTTGTGCTTCTGCAGGGTGTGCAGAACCTGCTGAATATGCTACAAGTGTTTGGCCCAAGTCTTGTTGTAAATTAGAATATCATCCAGATACACCACTAAAAAAGTATTGGTGAATGGTCACAAGATATCATCCATCATCCTCATGAAAGTGGCTGGAGCATTTGTCAAACCAAAGGGCATGGCCAACCATTTAAAAACGCCTTCCTTTGACTTAAAGGTGGTCTTCCAGACATCTGTCTGTTCTATCGGGACCTGGTGGTAGCTAGACTTCAGATCAATCTTACTGAAGTATTTCCCCCCCATGAGTTGATCAAGGAGGTCGTTGATTCGGGGAATTGGGTATCGATTTCTGACTATGATTTTATTTAGAGCTCGATAATCAATACAGATTCACCGGGTTCCATCTTTATTTTGTACCAGCATGATTGGGCTCCCGTAAGGTGATGAGCTGGGATGGATGTGCCCCTTAAGGAGTAGTTCTTGGATCTATTGCTTGATCTCCTCATTCTGTAATAAAGAGAGGTGATAGACTGGCCCATTGGGCAATGATGCACCGGGGGTCAGATTGATGGGGTGCTTGACCTGGAAGTGCAGAGGTACCCCTATAGGTGAGGAGAAGATATCCGAGTATTCTTCCATGACCTTATCTACTTTCTTCTACTGTGTGGAGAGGTCGACCACAAAGACCCTGGATGTCACTGTGATCTTTCACTTATTCTGAGAGTGAATAACGAAGAAGAAAAACTTCCTCGTTTGAGAGATGACCTTCCTGCATTTCTTAGCAGAGATGAAGGAAATAACACTAGGTGGGATTGCCTCGTGTATCCTGTACAATTTCCTGTTCAAAGTAATAATAACACTATGAGGCCTAAAATCATATACAACATGACGTTTCCATAAATAAGGTTGGCCCAAAAGAACATCACAAACTTTGAGAGGAGCAACATCACACAATACCTCGTCTTTGAAGGGCTTGATGCTGTACGATAATCGACACTGTTGGCTGATGCGAAGATTGCTTCCTTGGCGGAGCCATCCAAGGGTGTAGGGTTGTGGGTGCGACGCTGTTGGTAGGGCCAACCGCTTGACGACCTCTACTGAGATGAGGTTCTTCTGGCTACCGCTATCAACGATGAAGTGCAGTGGGGTGCCTTTTACCCACATCTGTGAATGGAAGAGGTGCTCTCCTTCTTCTGGTTCATATGGTTCACCAGGCTGGAGCTTGGTGGTAGAAACGGTGGCACTGGGTTCCACATCAATGATCCATATTCCCCTTTTCAGTTCTGGCTCAGAGTTAGAATCCACATCTGATTCAAAGGCTTTCACTTCAGCCACCAATGACTTCTTTGAGCAACAGTCAGTAGTGTTATGCCAAGGGCTCTTATGGAAGTCGCACCACTTCCCGGTATCTTTCTTTGTCTTTTCGGTGTCCTTCTTTGCTTGCAGCTTGGATTGGTTGTCCTGATACTGTCCATATTTTCTCTATCCTTTGTTCTGTGGGTTGGGGCCACCCTTTCCTGGCTTTTGTTGTGAGGGGTTATTAGGCCCAAATAGTCGCGTCGTTTGTTTGAGCTTCTGCTCGATTTTGACGACATATTGGTAGGCTGTGCCCAAGGATGAGATGTACAGAAATTACATTTCGGTCTGGATGTATCTATGTAGAGCCCCACGATACTTGAGCACCAAATGTCACTCTGAATCTTTGATACCCAGCTTGGTGCGCAAGGTATGGAAGATATTTGTGAAATCTGGCACTGCTTGGTCTCTTTCTTTCCACAATGTGGTCCATTTGGTATACAGGTCGTCATAACTTCCGACAGGGTAGTATTGTTCCTTAATAGCATCCCTGAAGTATTCCCAGGTGGTTATGACTGAAAATAATGAGGGTTCCTCTGTTTCCTTTTTCTCACAGAAATTTTCCCACCAATCTTTGACATGGGGAACGAATTTGAGGAGCGCAAAAGTAATCTTTTCTCTATTCAAAAAGTTATGGAAAGAAAAATACCCTTCTAGTAGATTAAACCACTTGTCTACAAAATTTTCATCTATCTGACCTTCAAATATAGGAATATCGAAGTTTATTTTTTACCCTGAAGGGGGCGACACCTCCGTTCGAAGAAGATGCGTCGCCTGTTAGTAGCCGCCGAAGGATTTGCGTGAAACTATCCATCATCTCATTCCTTTGTTGCGTGAGGGCCTCCTCAATCAACAATTTGAAAGGATCTCCTGTCCCGTCGTCTTTATTTTCTCCTTCCATGAGAGTTCACTTGGGCGTGCGAGAGATTTTGTCCTCAAGAGAAACAAGCTCGAGACCAAACTCTTTGTACTCCGACCTCGTTGGGGACATGCATTAAGACGAAAAGGAGTGGATCGATCTGATACCACTAATCTGGATTTTATGAGTAGAACAAAATGAATACACATTATTAACAGGTGCTTAACACAAAATAATAGAGATACAGTAAAACTGGTTTTCTATTCAATAACGAAATAAGTTGAAACTGTAAAATGCAGCAAAAACAAGCTTGCTGGAATGGTGGTGACTTATCTCTGAGAAGAGATGTGACGGCTACGCTCATTCGCAAGAAGATGATTACAATGAGGCTCTAAAGGCCTTTTTACAATAAGCAGGAATTTCAAAAACCTTAGACATCCAAAAACCTAACCCTAGGAGATGAAGCGCCAAAAGTCATGTGGGCCTTGTTTGGGTAAGTTAGTACATCAACTTCCCGGGGTCGTAACTTTTGCATACGATCTCTGTTTTAGGCGTATGATAGCCCGTTGGAAAGTATTATCGGGAAGATTCATTTTAGGCACAATATGGAAGGAACTTACATATTTCAAACTTGTTTTCCCAAAAAACATTGTTTAGGGCCTCAAAACGGCTCTGGAAGTGAAAATTGCTAAAAATAGTAAATTACCAAAATTGTGAGAAAACTGTTTTGAGCCAGTTGGAAAAGGTGGGTGGTCACCGATATCCATCTAGATCACTGGGTGGGGGGGAAAACACCCCTCAACACAAACCACTTGGGCTAAACCCAATTGATAGATATGTGGTCACTATTACTTGGTTGTTGCAATCTTGCAGGAAGTTTCTAAATTGGTTCATGTTTTGAATTTGACTGTTAGAAGTGAGAAAAAACACCATTATGATTTTCCATGGCTTCCATGAGCTACATTTAGAACTTTGGAGTGTCTCTTGACTGCTTATAGCTCATTGAGGACTAGTATATAACCCAAAAAAACTCAAGAAGCCACCCCACAACTGGAAAACTCATTTCTCAATAACTGCACGTCGTACAACTATATTTCTCATTAGTTGTCAGGTTGTACACGGTTGTACGAGTCATATGATGGTGTGGCTCGATGTATCACACTTTTTTTTGGCATTTCATGCCTTGTTTTGGTCAATGAGTGTCTAAAGGATTAAAAAAACCATTTCCCATGCACTCCTTTTAAAATATTTGTTTTATTCATTTTCCTCTCATCAATTTTGATGTGTTTCCAACATTATGACTTCATCTTGTATATGTTGGTGAGTGGTGACTGGAATAAACTTGAATCTGGTTATGAATAGAGAGGACTTAAAAGTGGAAACATCTCCACGCCAATAAGTGGCCATTGAGATGAGTTAAATTGACATTCAAGCCTTACAATGGAGAACCATTTGAGAACAAGCAATCAAAGGTAGGTTATGATGGCATATTGCATCTTAGTGTCAAATTTTATGTACACGAACTATTGCAAATAGTAGAATGTCTTTGGAATTTGTGTTGGTGAAAAAGTCATGCTATAAGCCTAATGTTTATGGATCCTATAGTCTCAGAGAAAAAGTTTGAATATACTTGGTGAGACCTGTATGGTAAGTACCCATAGTGACTACATAAGAAGTGGACAATAATTTTTTCCAAGGTTACAAAGAAGCAAAAAAACAACAATGACATGAGAACATTAGGAAGAATAATAAGAAGAAGATCCAAATTTCAAGTTGGATCACCTAGAGTAGAGCATTGCCATGTTGACATCAATGGTAACACAACTGTTGGTAGTGAAGGGTATGGAAAAACCCTCAACATAGACTTGTCATGAAAACTCCAAGAAATAGGAAAAGAAACCAAAGATAGAGTGCAACTATAACAAGATGCAGGTACCTTTCTGTGTAGAGTCGAAGGTGGAAATTAAACCATATGTTGGGGAAATTGATGCCATTAAATTGAACTAGTGGTTATAATAGATGGAGGTGTACTTCGACATACACCAAGTCATTGGGAAACAAATGATTGTATTTTCTTTGTTGAATATTGAAGGCCATGCCTTGACATGGTGGGAGAGTGATGTAACAGGTAGAGCACTAGAAAATGATCCACTGGTGATCGATTGGGAGGTGTTCAAGGAAATTACCAAATCTAAATTCTACTCAATTGAATATGAGAAGCACCAATAGATTGCATGACATTACTTTAGGTAGAGGCAAGGGAAATCAATCCAAGGGTTCACCAGATAGTTTGGGAAGAGAGCTATTCAGTTGGGTGTCTCTCCCAAAAGCCTAGATCAAATACCTGGGAGGATTAATACCTCATATTCACCACCAATTGATGTTATTCAAATTTAATATGATTGATGAAGCCAGTGTATAAGCACATTACCTTGAAGGAGATAAGAGGAAGCAACAATGAAGCACACAGAAGAAAATTGAACCAAAAGAGTAACAAGGAAGAGGGAAAAACAAGAAGAAATGGAATGACAAAAATATTGTGGCAATGACACAAGAAGACACATTGAGGAGGATTGCTAGAAATTGCACCTTGAGAAGTTCCCCAAACATTTCCAAAAGAAAAAGAAGAAGAAGAAGACATTGATAATAATGGATGCTGAGGAAAGGGTGGAAAACAACTTAGAATTGGAAGGGAATATCAATTGCACTAATATTCATAAGAAAGAAAGTGTCACTAGATGGTTGCAGTCACAAGGAGGAGAAGGAGATGACCGAGTTGTTTTGCATCAAAATCCACATGAAACAAAGCAAGGTAGATTGTTTGTTTGATATTGGTTCACAATCCAATTTGATATGCACATAGTTGGTTGAGAAGCTTGGTCTAGAGACACAGGACCATCCACAACCATACCCCCTGGGCTGGGTAAGGCAAGATGTAGAATTGAGAGTGAACAAGCAATGTAAATTCAAGTTTTCCATCAACTAGAACTTTGTAAATGAAGTTCTTGTTGATGTGGTTCCATTGGATGTATGTGGAGTCATATTGGGAATTCCATACTTGTATGTGAGAGACACCATATTCAGGAGGAGTGTAACATACCCGACCCCTTGAGGGCTTCTAAGGGGTGGGGTGTTCAATTTTTTTCACGGTTTATCTAACTTGTCTTACATTCTCCCGTTCGCATATCCAACATTCTTTGCTTACTCAAGGACTCTTCGATGAAAACACCTTTTTTATTCGCGGAGTCACGGATTCGTGGAATCTTGGCCACATATCTATATAATTTTCCTTTCAAAATTCCACCTGTAAAATATTGACACCTAGCCATTATTCCCCTTCGCGGACTCGTGGACTCACGGAAGTGGAACTCTACTACCCTAACTTTCATGAGTCCTAGAAGTCTCAACACTTAGTCATTTTTTCCTTTGTGGACTCATGGACTTGCGGAGGTAATATCCTACGATACTAGCTTTCATGAGTCCTAAAAGTCCAAACACTTAGTTTTTTTTCCCTTCATGGACTGACGAATTTGCGGAGGTGGGATTCTACGATAATAACTTTCATGAGTCCAAAAATTCTCAACACTTAGTTGTTTTTCCTTTCATGGACTCACATACTCGTGGATGTGGGATTCTATGATCCTAACTTTCATGAGTCTGAGAATTCTCCACACTTAGTCATTTTTCCATATTCTACTGACATTTTCCATACCACATGGGGTGGTACATGTCATATGTACCACTTGACACGTGGCATCTGTATTTCCTGCAAGCCCTTGCATAATTCTTCCAAAACTATGTGATACATTGCCCTTTATTAGAGTGACATGTGTCCTCCTTTCGCCAAGACACGTGGCGATGCTAGTCTACAGGGTACGTCGTGATGACATCCTCCTTTTTCCTTGGTCTTGTTCCAACAAGCTTCTAAGGTCATTCTCACCCGGAGACTCCGACCGTGTTACTTTCCAAAGACCCAACGGTCCAAGATTGTCCATGTTCACTCCCCAATAAATCAATGGCCCTTGTTAATTTCGAAGTAGGGCTATGTGTTTAGCGTAGATGAAGGGTCAGGATATTTCCCTTCAACCCAATTGACGTCTGAGGTCACATCTCGACCATGTAACGATAAAGGGACCGATTTTATTCATTGTGTCAGATCTATGGCCACGATTCTTCTAAAAAAAATTAGGGTTTCACCACTGAATTAACAGTCCACGTTTGGACTTAGCCATTTTGTCGATACCTTCCTTTGAGTCCTTCTCAAGTATTATGAGGCCTCGAAGGTGCTTGCACTTGACCAAGGTACTCCATGGTTTCCTCAGGACTTCTTCACAGTACTCTATTCTTTGAAAGATTGGTTGAGGTTAGGCATTCCAACGCCGTGAATTACATGGTAACCAGGCCTCGAGGGTGCTTGCACTTGAACAAGGTACTCCATGGTTTCCTCATGACTTCTTCACAATACTCTATTCTTTGAAATATTGGTTGAGGTCGGGCATTCCAACGCCGTGACTTACAGGGTATATATATGTGTGTGTGTGTATGTATGTATGTATGTATGTATATGCATGAGATTACATACATATGCCATAGGATTGCAATGATACACACAATGTGTAGGGATGTCTCTCCCCTCAGGTTAGTACAAAGAACTTGAATTATACACGTGCATAAAAACCACAAAGATTCGTATCCTTTCCTATATACCAGGCTCACAACGTTTTTTTTTGTTTGTTAATTTGTGCGGGACCTGTTGGCTACGCAATTAACTTGTGGCTTGAGAAACCGTGACTCAGGGGCATCTAAGCCGTCAAAATCACCCGGGGATCGCACTTGGCCTGAGCCACACCAACCCTTAACATGGTTGGATTTTTTGTCCCCACAGGTTTCGAACCGATGACTTTAACATCACGGAGTGGCTTAACAACACACTCCGTCACCGACTGTCCTACACCTCGGGGACAAAAAAAAAAAAAAAGTTGAAGGACATGGGGGTGGGATTTGATCCACTTATGTGTGCACGGGTCACGATACCATTTATTATAGTATCTTTGGGTGCAACCACACGTTCGACCACTAGCTCAAGGTGTCCCCATGGCTCCAGGTAAAGCCCTCATGAGAATTGAACCTTGCCCAACGGTGAAAAACTCCTCGCTTTCCACCATTGGATCCAACCCCTTTGGGCTATATACTAGGCTCACAACTTATTCATAGGCATACATTCATAAATAATTCTCACAAGACCTAAAGTATTTGCAAGAAGGAATGTAAAACTCTTCATGAAATTAAACATTATGCACAATTTCTGGTGTCTCTAGAATAAACTATTTGATTTGCAGACCAAATGATTACATCTAAATATTATGTTGTTCATTTAACCATACACATAATAATGTCAATTCACAGAGGTGGACGAGACACTTATCTAGATAAAACTGATATATGTTGAATATTTCTATAGAGAGAACCGCTCTCCACCCAACCATAGGCAAGGTTGCGTTAAAATCCACTACAACCAACCACCCCCGATCCAGGATACGATGTCACGAGAGGAGTTCCGCAAGATGTTTCTCCGGTAAGTCCTTTTGACCTTTCTCTCCCCCTTTTATTCTTGTCTTCTTCCCTTAGGACCTCGTGGATCATTCCAGAAACTTCTTGAAGGTGCTTACCCATTTGTTCTTAACTCTTTCGAGAACTATTCCAACTACTATCTTGACTGATACTCAATTTCTAGGGTTGAGGACAATTCAGATCCATATCATTTTAATTACGCAAGGTACTGCCTAGAAGATTCATTCAAAGTAGTGATGGCCTCCCACTTTCCCACTCCTCTCATGACATCGTAACCCATGAAGGCCATCCCTTCGACAATAACTCAACATTCTCTATTTTATTAAAAGCCAAACAAATTTATATATACAGAAATATTAAAAAATATATCAAGGTCCATTGTTTATCCTTGATCACCCATGGGTTGAATTATTGTTTCTCCATAATAACACTTATAATTACTGACTGGGGGAAACATGGGTGTTACAATCCCCCCCCCCTTAAAGGAACACCACCCTTGGTGTTCTATTTAACCCAAAAAAATTCCATATTCAACAGTGAACAAAATAGGGTATGCCCGTTTCATGGCATCCTCCATTTCCCAAGTTGCTTCATCGAGATCAAAGTGTTTCCATTGCACCTTGACCTGGGAAATGGTTATGTTCCCAAGAGATATCTCTCTCATGTTTAGGATACACTATGACTCTGGTTGGAACTATCCCTCTGGCTCCACCCGTATCACAGATCGGTCAATTATGTGAGTAGCATCATGTATATATCTCTTTAATAAGGAAACATGGAACACATTATCTTCCTTCATTGTGGGGGGAAAGGCCAATTTATAGGTTACAGGTCCCACTCTGTCCAAAATTTCAAAAGGGAAACAAAATATGGGCACTATCTTAGCACACACTCCCATTCTTAAGGAGCTTCTCCTTGGTTTGATTTAGATATACACGTGATATCCTATTTTAAACTCTTTATGACTTCTTTTGTTATCTGCATAACTCTTTTGCCAGTCTTGGGCCACCTTCATATTTCTCTTTATTCGGGTCATTTGTTGTTCTAGTTCCATTAACATTTTAGGCACAATGGTAACCTTGTCTATTGGATTATCCCAACTAATTGGAACATTGCATTTTCTGCCATAGAGGGCCTCAAAAGGGGCCATTTTCAATGATTCTTGGTATCCATTATTGTATGAGAATTCTACTAGGGGTAGATACTCTTCCCATTTCCTGGGTTGATGCATTACATGCATCCTTAACATGTATTCTAATATTTGGTTCACCCTCTCTATTTGTTCATTAGTTTGAGGGTAGTAGGTTTTACTAAATAACAGTTGTGTTCCACAACCAGTGAAAAAGGATTTCCAAAATTCCGAGGTGAATTTGGCATCCCTATTAGATATAATTTTCTTGGGAATCCCATGAAGTATGAATATTTATTTTATGTAGATGTTGGCAATGTCTATTGCCTTGCAAGTGGATTTTACCATGATGAAGTGGGAAACCTTTCTCAATTTATCCACAACTACCATGATGGAATCATTTTGTTTGGTCGTTTTGGGTAGTCTGGTGATGAAGTCCATGGAAATGATTTCCCATTTCCATTCTGGAATAGGCAGGGGATGAAACAGCCCCACTGGGTGTTGGTGTTCTACCTTGACCTATTGGCACTCTAGACATTTATCCAAATAATCAGTTGCGTCATTTTTCATTCTTGGCCAATAAAATAGTTTCCTAAGATATGCAATTATATTTTGATAACTAGGGTGATCAACATATGGTCCTTTGTGTAGTTCATCCAATATGAACTTTTTCAAAGTGTCACAAGTTGGGATATACAACCTCCCTTTGTATGTTAGTAGACCATCACTTTTCAATTGATAATCTGCATACTTTCGTCTGGTGAGCTCTTTCTCAAGGTATATCTTCATGGTTTTGAAGAACTCATCTACCTCTTTTAAACTTTTAACTCTTTCCTTGAGGTTTGTCTCACAAGTACTCATGGCTGCTAAATGAATTACCTTCATACTTCTACTGAGAGCATCAACCACTCAGTTTTATTTTCCTTTGATGAGTTTGATTTCAAATTCAAACTCACTGATAAGAGCCATCCACCTAGATTGTATAGCATTTAGCTTGGGCTGGTCAAATAAATACCTCATCCCACTATGGTCGGCCATGAGGACAAACCTTCTACCCAGGAGGTAGTGCCTCCACATTTTCAAAGCATGCACTATGGAAGCTAGCTCTAGGTCATGGGTTACATAATTTGTTTCGTTTTTACTCAATTTTCTGGATTCATTTCATATTACATGTCCCTCTTGCATGAGGACTCCTCCGAGTCCCTCTTTGTAGGCATCGGTGTATACCAGGTGTTACTTGTTTGGGTTTTCAATTTTCAGTATAGGGGCATGTGTTAAGAGGTGTTTCAACTATTGGAAACTTCCCTCACATTGTGTTGTCCAAATAAATTTCACCCCCTTTCTCTGTAGTGAAGTGATTGGGTGACCAATATTAGAAAATCCTTTTATGAATCTCCTATAGTATTCTGCAAAGCCCATGAAGGATTTAATGTTAATGACATACCTGGGTATGGGCCAATATATAATGGCTTTGATCTTATCAGGATCATCTGCTACCCCTTTCTCATAGATAACATGTCCTAAATAACGGACTTACCTTTGGAAGAAGTCACACTTGCTAAGATTAACATATAGCTTGTGCTCTCTTAGTACTTGGAGTACTAACTTTAGGTGTTCTTCATGCTCTTCCTTACTCGAGTAAACTAGGATGTCATCAATAAAAACTAATACAAATCTATCAAAGAACTTGTTGAATACATTGTTCATCAAACACATGAAAGTGGTCAGTGCATTGGTGAGACCAAATGGCACCACCACAAATTCATAGTGTTTGTACCTTGTCCTAAAGGCATTTTTATAGATGTCATCATCCTTTATTCGAACTTGATGATAGCTGGATCTCATATCAATCTTGGAAAATATGGTGGAACCTCTTAATTGTTAAAATAAATCATCAATCCTGGGCAAGGGGTGCTTGTTATTAATTGTCATTTTATTGAGTTTCCTAAGTATATGCACAACCTGAGTGTGCCATCCTTCTTATTTACAAATAAGGATAGTGCTCACTAGGGAGACACACTAGGTTGAATGTATCCCTTGTATGACATTTCCTTCAATTGAAATTTAAGATCAAATAACTCTGGGGTACTCATCCTATAGGGTGCTCTAGACATTGGCATTGCTCCAAGTACAAGTTCGATTGAGAAATCAATATCTCTCTTGGGAGGTAACCTTGGTACCTCTTCTGGAAACAAATCTCTAAAATATTTCAGTATAGGGTGCTCTTCTAGGATGGGTTTTTGGCTCTTAACAAAATCTAATACCCGTATTCCATACAAAGGGCACCCCTTCCTACAATACTTCTTCATTTGGAGAGATGATATCTTTCTTACTGCGACAAGTTTTTGAATTCCTTGTAAGGTTGTTCTCTCCCCTTTGTCATCTTCACATTCTAAGGTTTTGTTATAACAATCCAGTTTATCTTTATGGGAAACCAACGGATCCATGCTGATCAACATTTCGTATGATCCTAGAGGAATGATGTTTAAGGTGGCTTGGGTGGGAAACCCATTCACGATGATTAGGCACATTGTTATGACCCTTGCTACCCTTCTTTTTGTTCCTGTGGCCAGTTGTACTAGCTATGGATTAATGTGTTTTGTTGGATGTAATTTACACTTCTCAACAATTTGAGGAGAAATATAACTCATATTAGAACTAGGGTTAATCAGGATAGAAATAAGATGGTTGGTGACCATATCTTTCATTTTTACCACTGAGGCTTGGTGGTATGCTTGTCTATTATCCAAAGCTGCATGTATTTTTGGTATGTTTATAGCCACATCATCGACTGTGGTAGATTCTTGGACGTTGTAAACTCCCTTGTTGTTTGGTTTCGTATGAGGAAAATATCTCAGCATTTGTTCTTCTCCACAACCCCAACATTTCAATGGTTCTTTCTTTGTTCTTTCATTCCTACCTGGGGTTGATCCAATAGTCTTATTTCCACCTTGATATGGGAATTTATGTTGATTCACACTTTTAGTAGGGAAGCCCATCCTAGGATTCTTCCAAAAATTCTTGAATCATGATGGTTTAACTCCCATCTTCTTGAATCCTACTTTATTTTTATTCTTCCATTACTTTGGGGGTTCTGCTTTGTGGTTGATTTGCTTGTAACAATATCTAGCCTTTCAAATTGCATCTTCCAAGGTTTTAGGTCATCAAATTCAATCATGTTCCAGAAGGATTGAGGAAGCCCACTAAGAAATCATTGCATCTTTACCTTTTCATCCTTAATGTAGGGTACATACCTCATCAATTCCATAAATTTGTTGATGTATTCATCTATAGAGAGTTGTCCTAATTTGAGCTCATAGAACTCCTTCATCTTTTCATCATAGTACCGTTCAGAAAAGTACTTCTTTTTAAAGTATTTATCAAAATTATTCCAAGACAACCCCTTTTCCTGGGTTCCTTTTACATTCCTAAGGTCTTCCCACCAGATAGAGGTATTTCAATTCAAATTAAATATAGCTATCAGGATTTCAAGTTCTCATAGTAGATATGAACTCTGAAATACTTCTTCAGGCCTAGTATCCAAGATTCTACCTCTTCCCCTTTTTTGATTTCCCCATCAAAAGTAGGTGGCTTGTATTTCTTAAATTCCTTGGGGTTCCTGCCCTTGGAGTACTTCCTTTTCTTCCCCTTCCTATGGGAATGGGAACTAGTCTTACTGTTGGATATTTCTATGGAGCTTTCTACTTCTTCGCTAGAGAAATCCTCTGATGCGTTTTTGGTATTGGTATGTGTCTTGTTTCAATGACAAGCCTTCTTGAGAGGGTTTCTTCTTGCATTGTTTCTTTCAGGTCCATGCCTTTGCATTTTAGGTAAACTCTAGGTTTTCTCAGGTCGACGTTTGTCCATGTTTTTGGCGGCTAGCCCATTTTTCAATTGACGTTGTAGTTCTGATAGAATTTACAATAGGACAACATTTATCTTGGTCTATTTTTCCTTCTCCTTCATTAGCCGGTCATTGTCATCCTTAAAGCTTTGCATCTCTGCCCTGAGACTTCTCACGGTCTCAACCAAGTTTGGAAGGGTTTCTACCATTCTTCTTTCATTAGATTCTTCCTCTTTGTTATGGGAACTCTCCCCCCATTCATGGTGGTCACCATATTTGTTCTTAGATCTTGTCTGGAAAACTCTTGGATTGGTTAAGTGTTGAGAATCAACAATTCTCTGTTAGTCAACTTGTCCATTATCTAAAAAAAAACAACATGACACATTTGTAAATTGATATTATGTTGTATAAATCTAGTGTTTTACAGTAGTATACAATCCTTATTTAGTTGCACAAAAAATAACGTATAATCATGTTCCTCTCTCCCATAAGAAAGTTTTTTTTGATAAATCCCCGCGATTAATTATTTGTCGGGTTATTATTATTGAGATTCTGGGGTTAATCGTTGCACAATGAATTTCGTTGGGATTCCATGCATTGGTTAAAATGGGGACTCATGAACTGTAGGATCATATGATTTGTTAATACCCATCGTTGGTCGGAATTTCCACGGTCAAAATCTGGGTGGGTAAGTTTTTAAATCATGATCGCTGATTACGATAAGATCAATGGTCCATGCCGTTATACATTGTGAAAGTGGTCATGAATTACATTAAAGGGTTGGCAGTTCTGACGAGAAGTGCCCATATAAGTCACACATGAGTTAACTAAGGTGAACACGTGGTGGTCACTAAGTCCATAGTTGCATCCTTATGGGTGGTGTTATTACCGCCCCTTGGCCTCCTTCTATATCTTGAAGAAAGTACCTTTTGGTCACTCGACTGGTATTAATAGGTCCTTTTAAATAGGGAAGGAACTATATCCTTCCCTTTATAATTTTCTAATATAAGTTATTCAACTCCTTCATGAGCCCAAGCAGGCCAAGTGTAGTTGTCTGCTCTGCGACCACTTTGTAACATACCCGACCCCTTAAGGGCTTCTAAGGGGCGGGGTGTTCAATTGTTTTCTCGGTTTATCTGGCTTGTCTTACTTTCCTCCATTTGCATCTCCAACATTCTTTTCTTACTCAATGACATACATGATTATAGGGGCTAAATTTCGCAAATAGGATAATTTTCCATGTTTTTCCCCAAAAAACAGTTCGCCAATTTCCATTTTTTCTAAAAACGATTCACCAATTTCTGTTTTTTCTAAAAACGATTTGCCCAAATTCCATAGAATAAAAATATTTTACCTTAAAAATCGCCAAAATGTTATAGAAACTATACAAAATCCTTAGAAATTTAAATATTTTTACAAAAATATCACCTAACATTTTAAATTTTTCATAATAAGGACTAGTAAGATTAGCCCAGGTTTCTACATTTTATTATAAATTTCCATCCTTAAAATTATCCCTGCTCAAGGAATCTTCGATGAGAACACATTTTTATTCGCAGAGTCATGGATTCCCAGACTCTTGGCCACATATATATATAATTTTCCTTTCACAAGTTCGCCCGTAAAATATCAACACCTAGCCATTATTCCCCTTCGTGGACTCACGGAAGTGGAACTCTACGAACCTAAATTTCATGAGTCTGAGAAGTCTCAACACTTAGTCATTTTTACCTTCACGGACTCAAGGACTCGTGGACTCATGGAGGTAATATCCGACGATACTAGTTTTCACGAGTCCAAAAGGTCTCAACACTTAGTCGGTTTTCCCTTTGCGAACTCATAGAGGTGGGATTCTATGATACTAACTTTCATAAGTCTGAAAATTCTTAACACTTAGTCATTTTTCCTTTCGCGGACTCATGAAAGTGGGATTCTACGATCCTAATTGTCATGAGTCTGAGAAGTCTCCACACTTAGTCATTTTTCCAGCTTCTACTCACACATGGCATGACACATGGGGTGGTACATGTCATATGTACCACTTGACATGTGGTATCCATATTACCCACGGGCCCTTGTATAATTCTTCCAAAACTACGTGACACATGGACCCTTATTAGGGTGACACATGGCCTCCTTCCGTCAAGAAACATGGTGATGCTAGTCAGCAGGGTACGTCGTGATGTCGTCCCCCTTTTTCCTTGTTTGTTTTTTAGCGAGATTTACCAAGACCTACGACAAAATTTTCATTGCGGCCTCACCCCGATGGACGGTCTTGATCATCCCTCGGTCTTCCAAGGTCATTCTGACTAGGAGGCTTTAACCGTGTTACTTTCCACGAACCCAGTGGTCCAAGATTGTCCACCTTCACTGATCCGGATTTAGGAGTGGAACGAACTAATTAACATAATGAATACAATAAACATAGAGATATGAAGAATAACACAAATATCTTCTATTAAATAATGAAATAGGTTGAAACTGTAAAACTGCAAAATTGAAACACTTGCTTGAATGGTGGTAGCTATCTATGAGAAGAGATGTGGTTGCTACATGCATCCATCTGGGCATAATGGATTACAATGAGGCTCCAGAGGCCTTTTTGATATTACTCATGAATGTCGAAACCCTAGAAGGTGAAACACCAAAAGTTATGTGGGCCCCATGGGTAAGTTGGTGTAATTTGGTACCTCAACTTCCTAGGGTCGTAATTTTTGCATAAAACCTCCATTTTAGGTGTGTGATAGCCCATTGGAAAGTTACTTTAGAGAACTACACATTCCACCATCAAAATCTAACTCCGTCTACAGTTTGACTGTGGCGAGGCAAAAAAACAATGTTTAGGGCCCCAAAACGGCCCTGGAAGTACAATAAGATGTACTGACATGAAAACATACAAAATAATCCAGCTGGATTAGGAAAGAGGCCACTTGTATCCACCTAGATGATGTGTGGGGCTTCAGACAACCCCAGAAGTGTAGAACCCACAATTACAAAGCAGTACAAAAGAACGTGTTGAAAAAAAAACAAACACGAGGATCCAATTGGAATAGGTGGGTGGCCACCAATATCCACCTGGATCAATCCTCCCCCCTTAGGAAGCAATGGTATCCATTGCGTCGAGTTCCCCCATCAGGTGAAGAAACTTCTGCTAGATTTGGCCCCGGGTGAGCCACTGCCTTGGTGTAGGAGTTGCCCTGCCTTGACAACCTGTTGACGGGTGTAAGTGACACACTGTCAACTGGAAGGTCAAATCCAGACTGGGGTTTTCTAAATAACCCAGTCCATTTGGAGTGAAATGACCTGACGAGTTTAATGGCTTCGTTGGCCAACTAAAATCCTAAAATAACAAAAGAAAGAAAACTAATCTAAAATAAATTACGACACTATGTACATGAACTATGTACATGTGCAAGTGTTAAAGAAGAAACGTAAATATGAACAAGGTATTAACAATTTGCAAGTTTTGGTGGATGTCTTGCGAAATCAAGGTTTTTTGCAATTGTTTATGAAGTAGATAAAGAAAGCACATAGATTTTATATTTTTTGTTTAATAACTAAAAAATCTAAAATAAAATCTAAAACACTAATAAAACATAAATCGAAATGAGAAAAAAATAACAGTCAAAGCCAATATAAACTATTCCTATTTCATTAATAAATAAACAAATAATAGAAATAAAAATTAACCTGAGATTAATCAACTACTGAGTTTATGTCTCTTCGCAATTCAAACTCCTTGCTATGTTACCTATGAGAAAAACCTATAACAGGCTTGTGCTAACATTCCCAGAGTAAACTAAAAGGTATTTTCCAGAGCAAGGATATAAGAACAGAGTAATAAACATATAGACCCTGTGATCTTGTAATGACGAACACTTATAGTAAGAGAAATTTAATATAAAGTATTCATGTAACACATCACTTAACATCAAGCATAAATCAATGATATTTGAATGAAATAATGATCACAGATGTAATATATGAAAAACAAATTACAGACAGAATTTAAAGTGCTAAATAAAATGAAATATCATATGCTGATAAGACTAAAGTTGTATAACATATTAACATCCATAATATAAAGGGCAAACCATAATGGGAAAGCTCCACGCTAGTCTAAAGACAAAGAGTGAAAAGCTTGTCCATATAGTCTTGAAAGTTACATGTCCATAATGCGTCCAAATCAAAGATGCCTTCACTAACAAGAGTGAACAATATTTAAACTAATTCAGGATCCAAATACTCATATCACACATGATAGAGTTGAACCCCCTAAAATCAAATAATATTAACTGGAAACCAGTCATATAGGAGTTGGTTTGTTCAAAATTAAACCAAAGTTTTATAAAACATAAAAAGGAGAAACTACTGAACATTTGAGCGTATAATTGAAAGTATTTTCTCCAAGCAATCAACAACACAATCTTCCATTTCCTGAGAATAGCAAAACCGATTTGAGAAAAACAATTACTAATTACTAAATATTATTCAAAAGAGACTGGCTACAGAATCATAGATTCTATAGCTAGTCTTATTTTTAGTAAATGAAATCAAAATTCAAATCTACCTATTTCGACTTTGATAACATAAATGAATGAAATGAAAACAAAAACATTTTACCATTAAAAATTAGACAGAGAGGGATCATATAGTTCATAGTTTATAATTGCTTTGAAACTGGTTGTATTCTTAATGATTATATTTCCATCTCTCTTGATTCGTTTATTCTCCCTCTCTGTATGTGCCTTGAGATCAAGGTTATGTTGTTTCAACAAATCGTTTTGAGTAGTCAAGGTTCTAATTCGGGCCTGTAAGAAAGGAACATATGTATAGTAACGCTCTACCCAATTGAGGCAACTATCACAGTGTACAGGGAGATGGCATATCGACGTGAGACACAGTCGACCAGGGGTGCCTCAATATTACCTACGGTTTGTTCCAGATCGTGCCTGATACCCGAATATCCCTCTTTACCCTTAAAAAACGGGGGTAAACTGTTCACGAAATCATATGGTTCAACATGGGTGATAACCTCCCTCCCGGAACACTGATTTTCTGGGTCTTCATGCGCCAAGAAATCCTCTATCTCATGATCTGAAAACCGATCATCAATCTCGATTGGTTCGATCAAGCTCAGATTATTACCCTTTTGGTTTCTTAGTTTTCGAGAGATTAGACGACCACCATTCTTATTCTTGAAATTCAAATCCGTGCACTTTTGTTTTCTTGCTTTACAAAGTTTCTTGACATCATATTTAACATTAATGTTTAAACTAGCATCGTTCACAAGAACATGACGATCTTTTCCCTTTAATTCAAAAATCACTTGTTCCAGATCTTGTGAGTGAAAACCTACATGGTAATCCTTCATCTAGAGGGGTTTTATCAATAAATTTTGGTCCATCAATTGAATTGACGAATTGGCTTTCAACCACTGGCCTATCTGAGTTAGGGTTTGCAATTAAAAGAGGATTGGCTGTAGTGTCAGTTTGGGTGAAGCCATTTCTTATCAGAAAGGTCTCCCAATTGTCACCTATGTTCGACAGATGATACACCAACAAGAGTTTAACGAGTGCATGGTGAAACAAACTTGAATTGATACCATGTCGCTTGTAACACTTGGACATCTTGTAAAGACTCATCAATAGGTAAAAGGGATTATCTAATTCAAACCCTATGAAATTCATAAGAAAACAGATATGGTATAGAAAAACCAACCCGTATCGACCTTTGCACATAACAAATTGCTTCAGAATTAAAAGTAGACTATGGCATCTAGGTTTTAACAGAGCGATATGAATACCTTTTATACAACAAGTGGTTTTATAGGAGGTCATAAATAAACTCCACGGGACCTCTTCTATTATGGAATTTTTAAACCACCTCTCGCCCTTTGATGGGAGCCCTATCACTTTGCTCACGAAATCCTTTGTCAATTCCAACTATATGTCTCTAATCTTGGCTCTGAAACCGTCAAAGGTTTGTGCAAAGGCTTTTGAAACCTGGAGATTATAACCCTCGAACTTCTTGAGGAATACATCCCACCCATGATTCTTTAGGTCATCAATAGCATCGTCATGAGATAGTAAGGCTTGACACCTGTTTGGCTCTATACGAATGACGGGTTCCATGGCCACTGTGATAAGGATGCAACAAAAATCACTCGGAATAGTTTTAGGTTCCCAATGTGTGAGCAATAGAAACAGGTTTGAGCGGAGAGTGGAAGCATGAAAATAGCAGAGCTTGGGGGATGTCATAACTCGGATAGGAGAATTAGGGAGAACGAAAACTAGATGGTTCATATAATTCCATACCATCTCTCGCGATGAGTGGAAAAACCTACAAAGTACAAAACCCTATGCACATAATGAATAGCTTCATTAATGTTTTGGGCCAACAAGGTAAGCCAAAAATGCAAGTACAACATGCCTGTAGTCATTGGCATGAATGATGATATGACCATTAAACTCATGAGAAGAATATCAATAGTTAACCAAGGTTCTTCATGCATCAAAACATTTTGACAATGAACTATCGAACCATTGAATTCATAACAACCATAATAAAACAAGAAAAATTCGAGAATGGATTAATCAATACATTTCATAAGATTTGAATTTTAATCACATATGGGTGGATTTTAAAATGATATTTATAGGGAAAAATATTATTAAACCAAGCCGATTTTTATGTTTAAATTCATGCTTACAGTCATGAATTAAAATAAAACAAACGAAAATGAAAACGATAAAGATTCAATAAGGTAATATTTAATCCAACAATCGTTTCAAAACTCAAATTTTTTTTTACAAATTGGAGGTGATGGCAGCTACAGAAAAGTCTAATCTCTTTCGATCGTGTTAAAAATAAAAAATCATGTGTGGATGCCAACAATGGCGACATACTGGGTGAAGCAGTTATCTTTGCATCACTAGAAAATTCATGTTAGGGTGAATCAGATGAAATGAATTTTTTAGAAACAATTAACAACAGGTCAAGCCTTCCAATCATAACTCAGAAAATAACGCAGTTTAACATCAAATATATTCCTATTCAAAAATGAAATCTGGTATCAAATCTCGATTACGAGTGAAACAATGTTTAGGCAACCAACTCTGATATTGTTGACAGGGCCATTGCTACTAGAAGGCATCCATAGCCTCGGCAGGGATATCATTTAACCCACTCTAACACCTTTTTCCTATCCAAGAGTCGTCCATTCATGATAAAGAACATCTTTACTTTTGATCAATTAAAAAAGACATACCTGAAAATTTTCTTAAAACCGACATTGCTTCGCTGCCTTCAGACCTGTTCAGTACCCCAATGGATTTGCCTTGGCATCATGCATGCATTTACCCGCTGCTAGCATACCTATTCAGTGTCTCGGCGGGTTTACAGACACTTCCCACACCTTACAGTCCTTTCAACTCTCTAGAATTTGTTTATAAATTTGCAGAAACTTTACGATATTCAAGAGAGCTGAAAATGTTAGATTTTGAAAACAAAACTTGATTCTTTACAACTTATTTTCTCGTTTGACGACCTTCATCATGATCTGAACACTTATATTTCTGTTAAGAAACCGTCTCGAGGACAGGAAGGTATAATTGAGTTGTTTTCCTTAAAACATGGACAACGTTAAGATTTTTATTAATGATAATCGCGTCTCTTCGTAATTTTAAAGAGAATCCAGGAACACTGTTTCAAACATAAATTTACTTCTGCCGATCTGATTTTTAGCATTTATAGCACTAGTTCTTTGAGGAGTCATCAAATGATGCTAATGAATGAATATTATGATTTACCTTCCATAAATGAAATGGTGACTCAAACATAATTATTTAGAAAACAAATCGAAATCAGGCAAAATGAAAAGAATCAAAATTAAAAACATAAAAGAAAATTAAAAATATGTACAAAAAGGGTGGATTCAGAAATCATTAGGTGAAATACCTCTTGAGAGACTGGCTTTTCACTAGGAAAGTGTCTGGCTATTCCTCCAAATTATGCAGACAGAAAGAGCTGGGACCCATTTTTCATAAATTACAAACGGTCCCAGCCACAGATTTTGGAACTTGGTGTGTTCCCCCTTTCCCTTGTGAGCTTTGTCCCACTTGAGAACCAAGTCTCCGACACAAAAATTCCTATATGAAGAAGAATTTGAATTGAACCAAATTTTTACAATTTGCTGATGCTAATCCAGTTTCTACTTTGCTTGTGTTCTCACTTCCTCTAGTTTTAACAAGGATTTTATTCGATTTTCTAGAGGAGGGAACTCCTCTTCTTGAACTTTCTACGACAATTGCAGAGAAGGGAGTAAACCATGTGGGGGAAGAATGGATTCTCTTCCATAAACGAGAAATAAAGGGGAATTACCAACAAAAGATTTTGGTGTTACCCTATTAGCCCAGAGTGCATTATACAATGCATTGTGGCAATTTTTGTGATTTTCTAAAAATGTCCTTTTAATAGTCTTCATCAAATTTTTGTTGGTTGATTCTGCTAAGCCATTTATTTGAGAGTAGTAGCTTTCAAATAATTTAGTTTAATCCCTTTATCCAGAGAAAAAATGTTCATATCAAGGGATGAAAAGTAAGAGGTGTTATAAAAAAACAGATATTCGGGAATGCCGAAACGAGTGATGATATGAGAGTTTAGGAAGGATACTACATGATTTGTGTTCACTACTTTTAAAGGTACAACCTTGAACCATCTAGTAAAATAATCCGTTGTTGTAAGGATATACTTGTGTTGCTGCGAAGAAGAGGGATTAATCAGTCCTATGATGTCAAGACCCCATTATTGAAAAGGGGAATCTACAGTAATAGGTTGCAAAGGGAATGCTACCTTTTTTACTCGTCTTGCAGCCTTTTGGCAGATTATGCATTTATGACACAACAGATGGGAATATCTAAACAAGGTAGGCCAATAGTATCCAACTCTTATTACTTTTTGAGTGGTGGTATCTCCACCGAAATGACCACAGGCTTCACTTGCATGAAATTTAGATAACACTTTTTCTGACTCTTCTTTTTCTAAACAACGCATAAGATTACCATCAAAGTTATTTCGAAATAATACATCATTGATTAACTGGAAAGATGCATATTTGAGCCAAAGTTCTCTTTTGTTTTTAGGGTCAAGATTACGGGGAGAAGATCCATGTGTCAAATAAAATTTAATATTCTCATACCAAGAATTGGTAGTAACTTGTGCACAACTGATCTGTTTTTCATCAGGATGATTCACAGTTGAGGTGTTTATTTGACTTTCTTGTTCTTCAACCGAATAAACCAATAACTTACGCATGCATTGACCTCTAAAAATCTGTGTAGGGGTTATTTCGAGGTCATATTCTTGTAATGACATCATCCGATTTTCCATTTTCTCACCCAGTTATTTTGTACTAACAGGTTTCTTAAAGCTGGGTAAGGAACAATAACCTTGGTTCTGGATTTCAACAGGTATGACCGGAAGTGTTTCACTGCTTTGAAAACAACATATGCCTATTGATCTATTGCTGGGTAGTTAAGCTCCGCTCCTTTGAAAGTTGATCTCATGAAGGCAATGGGTATCTCATTGCTTTCAACATTTTTCTGCGTCGACACAACAGCATAAGATCGGTCAGAAGCAAAGGTATAAAGAGTGAAATCCTGAGAAAAATCGGGACTCATCAAGGAAGGGGCTTCTATTATTTATTTTCTAATTGAATCAAAGGCCTGACTTTCTTGTGGTCCCCAACGATACAAAACATCTTTTTTAATTAAATTTTGTAATGGTTTGACAATTTCTGAGAAGCTTGGGACAAATCTTCTGACGAAATTAATCTTACCCCAAAAGGATTGCGTGACCTTTTTGGAAGAAGGAGGGGGAAGTTTAGCAATAGCTTGGGTTCTTTCATGGTCAATAATCATTCCATCCTTAGACACTATAAACCCAAGCAATTTACCTTGCTCCACTGCAAAGATCGATTTCTTAGGTTTGAGAGATATGACGAACTTGCGACATTGTTCCAGGATAGCCCTGAGGTGAGACAAGTGATCTTTCTTGTTTTTAGAGAAGATGGTGACATCATCAAGGTAGACCATGACCGAATGGTTAATGAGGCCACAAAAATCAATGTCCATTGCTCTCTGGAAAGTGGCACTGACGCTTATCAGTCCAAAAGGAATTTTCTTGTAGGCATAAGTTCCCCATGGGGTGCGAAAGGTGGTTTTAAGATGATATGAGGGAGACATGAGGACCTGGTTGTATCCCAAAAATACATCTGGCAAAGATAGTCTTTCGGAACGAGACATCTACTGGAGAATTTGTTCCACTGGAGGAACAGGGTAGTTATCTTTATCAGATGCTCGGTTTAGGTTTCGAAAATAGACACAGAGTTGAATTTCACCATTTTTCTTCCTTGCAGGGACTAGATTAGACACCCATTGCGCGTGTCTCACTGGGAAAATTATCTTTTCAATTAGTAATTTATTCAATTCTTTTTTAACAGTGGGTTCCAATTTAGGATGCATCTTCCTCAATTTCTGTTGAAAAGGTTGCGTCTAGGGTTTCATGGGAATAACATGTTGTATGATGTTGGGGTCGAATGTTTTCAAGTCATCATACGTCCAGGCAAAAACGTCTTTAAATTCTTTAAACAATTTTCTAAAATCAGATCGTTTTTTCTCGGAACATCCTATTCCCATATTAATATTTTGAGGATTGTCCTTTGTTCCTAAATTAACCGTCTCATAAATCAAAGAAGAACTGTTCGTTTTACAATTATCTGTCCCTCTAAATTTTTCATGCAAGTCATACAATTTCTCTAGTCTTACAACAGATCTAGGGATAGAGTTTACCAGATCAGATGTCGATGGGATCTAGGATATGATATTACCGTGAAATTTCAGAGCTTCAGAGCTTCTCATCGTGAGTTCTTTCATCAATGACTGCACCTTGGAAAGTATCTTCCATATGCAAGATGTTGATAATCTGTTGGTCATCGTTGAATACTCTCCAATTTGTATTGTTATCCGGGATCGATAGTCTGAACAAAAATTCAATTGAAAACACATTAGGGTAAAGACCTTAAGTGGGCAATAGTTTAGAAGAAACATTGGCCAATAAATCAGCTTATGAATTTCTCAACCTAGGAATGGAATTTATGTTGAATGCTGAAAAATTTATGTATTAAACTCCATACCTCTGTCTGATAGCTTTTCAGATGTGGTGATAAGCAATGTATGACGTTTCTTACCTGCCTAACCAAGATTTCCGAATCACCAAATACTATCAAATTACATACATCCATATCCAAATATTTCCCGAGTCCTTGTAGAAGTGCTTCGTATTCGACCGTGTTATTGGTACATTCAAACTCTAACTAGCAAGAAATGAAAGTCTTATTACCTGTAGGATCGATGAGTACACAACCAATGCCTACTCCTTCTTTGGATTTGGATCCGTCAAAGTACAAGGACCATATCTGAGCGTCATCGGAAGTACTCGACATACTTGGTAGAGCTGATGTCTGAGTATAGGTTACAACTTCAGATTGTTGCGCAGGATCAGTGACGGGAGAGACTTCGGTCATGAAATTACCAAAAAAGGTATTCATTCCCTGTGTTTCAAATGAATCGACAGATGTAATAAAAGGTTCATTTGTGTCATTTAGATAGGTTACAGTATGCTTAAGATAGCGTTCTCTGTTTATCCTAATTTTGTTGGGCTGTCCATTTTCAGGTAGCCACAAGTGAGACCAATCTGTGGCAAAGTAACCGTGCAACTGCTCCGACCAATCCCTTCTTAAAAAAAAACCATAAAATTCAGGGATATTCACAACGATAATATCAATTATCTGATGAACCTTAGGATTGGATGATAATCTAATCAACACATTCTTAAGCTCACCAATAACTTTAACGTTAGTTTGATCTAGTTGAATGATTTTAAGATTAGAAGGTTTAACTTCTGCATTAATTTTTTGGCAAAACGATAGAGGCATCATGTTTGATGATGCACTGGAATCAACCATGCAATTATGTACATTCTGATTAAAAATTTCAAAGGCTAACAAAAAAGGCAGGACATTTTTCGAGCATTAACAATAGAATTCTGCTGATTTTTAGTTGTTGTCCCTAAAACAATTTTATCTACATTTCCTACAGTTTTTTTCTGCTAAGTCCCTTTTCTCTGGAGGTTCAAATGTTGTTTTAGTTGGGACCTTTTTGGCTGTATTTAAATCAATTTCTTCTGATTTTTTTCTGTTAGAATCGTTCCTTTTGTTGTTTTCAACGATACTTTGAAGCATTTTTTGCAAAATAAGGGGAAATTTCAGCAGCTCAAAAACATAAATATTAGCCCTCAATTTTTTTAGATCTTCAATTAAATCGTATTCTAAAATATGGTCTGCTAAGATTTGTTTAATTTCATGTTGCTTTTATTGTTTCAGAAACACTTTTTTACTCATTTTAGAAGAGGGTTTGTTTTGGGTTTTGCTTCTTGTATTGTAGGGGTGGACATTTTCAAATTTTGTTTGGAAAACACTATCCAACAGGTGACCAAAAACAGGAGGATATGAATCTTCCCCTTCTGGTACCTCTTCCTCTATTACATATTTAGAGTTATCGGGTGGGACATGAACAAAATTATCATGTTCTTCTAAGATGGTTTGCAAAGCATACTGTGAACTTTCAAAATTTAGATCTTCTGTGGTCAGGTTTGGCCGGTTAGGAGGAAAAGGTTTTCTGAAAGGAGGTTTAAAACTTCCTTTGCTTGTTGATACCTCCTCAACTAATCTCTTCAAGTCAATGACATGATTGGATGATTTTTGGAAATATTTTTGCAAGCTTTCTAAGTCTAAATTTTCTTGTTGATTCTTAAGTTGGGGTGGCCTAGTGAGAATTTCTACTTTCTTTTTAGAAGATGAGGTTGTTTCATCTTCACTGCTAAGATTGTCTTTTAAGTTTAATATATATTTCTCAATTTGGCTTGCCTCCTCAAAGGCTTCTAACAATGTGTTCTTTTTAGACCTTTTGACCCATATGGCTATATTATTGTGCAAGGATTTACTATAACATGCCACAATTAGACTTTCTATAGGCATCAAATCTATAGGGATTTTATTCTTTAAAGTGAGAAATATTTGGTTAAAGTCTTTCACCTTTTCCTTAGGATTCATTTTTAGACTGGAGAGTTCCATAACCAAGACTTCAGGAGATTTATCATCTCCAAATTTTCCAAGAAACAAGTTTCAAACTTGTCCCAAGAGACGATGGTTTGGGGCTGCTGGGAAAAATACCATGTGGAGGCATTCCCCTCAAAAGTATAAGGAAAGAATCTACATACTACATTCTCATGCTCAACACTTCGGAGTCTAATGGCCAACATAAATTTTTTGATGTGATCCTTAGCAGATTGTTTCGAGTCTGGATCAAATTTAGGCAACCATTTCTCCAGGTGTTTTGGTAATGGGTGTTGAGGTCCGGGTATAGACACAACATCTTGATCAAGCCAAGGTCTGGTAGCATTGTTTTGGTTTTCCATGGGAGTTGGTGGTGTCGAAGGCTGAGATGGTTTTGATGAAGAACTGCCTTTGTTTGAAGATTCTCCTCCTAAAGAGGATGGAGATGAACTAGGTGGGGAAGGTGGGATACCATCTCCTCCTAATCCAAGGATAGGTGCTTCGATAATATTGGTAGTATTATCACCTAAAGGGTTCTCAGGAAGATCAGTGCCTCGGAGTTGTTGTTGGATATCTGTGAAATCAAGAGGTTGATTAAGCAACCTACCAGGTTGTCAGATACGAGCTAAGGCACTATGAGTTCTGATAAGTGACTGACGAACAATTTCTTGGACGTTGACCCCTTGAGGAACTAGTGTGATTGGTTCAACAGGAATATCAGGGTTATTGATTGAGGTAGTTTTTGTTTCAAGTGGAACGTTGTTGTCTGAGCAACTACATGTTACGCCAGGGGAGTGAGTGTGTGGGGGAGGAGTCTTGTGACCTCCATGTGCCATCAATTAAATTAAGGCCCTCCTTCTAGTGCCATTTGTTGATGAGCGTAAGTTACAAACCATCAACTGGAAGGTCATATTTGAACCAGGGTTGTCTAAATAACCCAAGCCGTTTGGAGTGAAATGACCTGACGGGTTTAATGGCTCCATTGGCCAACTAAAATCCTAAAATAACAAAAGAAAGAAAACTAATCTAAAATAAATTACGACAATATGTACATGAACTAAATTATCTACAAGTGTTAGTCAAAACGTAAATATGAACATGTGATTATGAACAGGGTATTAACAATTTGCAAGTTTTGGTGGATGTCTTGCGAAATCAAGGTTTTTTGCAATTGTTTATGAAGTAGATAAAGAAAGCACATATATTTTATATTTTCTGTTTAATAATTAAAAAATCTAAAATAAAATCTAAAACACTAATAAAACATAATTCAAAACGAGAATAGAATAACAATCAAAGCCAATATAAACTGTTCCTATTTCATTAATAAATAAACAAATAACATAAATAAAAACTAACCTGAGATTAATCAACTACTGAGTTTATGTCTCTGCGCAATTCAAACTCCTTACTATCTTGCATGTGAGAAAAACCTGTAACAGGCTTGTGCTAACATTCCCAGAGTAAACTCAAAGGTATTTTCCAGAGCAAGGATATAAGATCAGAGTAATAAACATATAGATCCTGTGATCTTGAAATGACAAACACTTATAGTAAGAGAAATTTAATATAAAGTATCTGTGTTATACATCACTTAACATCAAACAGAAATCAATGATATTTGAATGAAATAATGATCATAGATGTAATACATGAACAACAAATTACAGACAAAATTTAAAGTTCTAAATAAAATGAAATATCATATGCCGATAAGACTAAAGCTATATAACATATTAACATTCCATAATATAAAAGGAAAAACGTAATGGGAAAGCTCCACATTGGTCTAAAGACAAAGAGTGAAAAGTTTGTCCATATAGTCTTGAAAGTTACATGTCCATAATGTGTCCAAATCAAAGATGCCTTCACTAAAAAGAGTGAACAATATTTAAACTAATTCAGGATCCAAATACTCATATCACACAGGATAGAGTTGAATCCCCAAAAATCAAGTAATATTACAAAAATAGTGAACTGGAAACCACTCATACAGGAGTTGGTTTGTTCAAAATTAAACCAAAGTTTTATAAAACATAAAAAGGAGAAACTACTGAACATTTGAGCGTATAATTGAAAGTGTTTGCTCCAAGCAATCAACAACACAATCTTCCATTTCCTGAGAATAGCAAAACCGATTTGATATATTAGAAAAACAATTACTAATTACTAAATATTATTCAAAAGAGTCTGGCTACATAATCATAGATTCTATAGCTAGTTTTATTTTTAATAAATGAAATCAAAATTCAAATCTACCTATTTTGACTTTGATAATAGAAACGAATGAAATGAAAAAAAAATGTTTTACCATTAAAAATTAGCCAGAGAGGGATCAGACAGTTCAAAGTTTATAATTGCTTTGAAACTGGTCGTATTCTTAATGATTATATTTCCATCCCTCTTGATTCGTTTATTCTCCCTCTATGTATGTGCCTTGAGATCAAGGTTCTATTGTTTCAACAAATCGTTCTGAGTAGTCAAGATTCTAATTCAGGCTTGTAAGAGAGGAACATCTGTATAGTAATGCTCTACCCAATCGAGGCCGCTATCACAGTGTACTGGGGAGATGGCAGATCGATGCAGGACACAATCGACCATGGGTGCTTCAATCTTACCTGCTGTTTGTTCCAAATTGTGCCCGATACCCGAAAATCCCTCATTACCCTTAAAAAATGGGGGTAAATTGTTCACAAAATCATATGGTTCAACATGGGTGATAACCTCCTTCCTGGAACACTAATTTTCTGGGTCTTCACACGCCAAGAAATACTCTATCTCATGATTTGAAAACCGATCATTGATCTCGATCGGTTCAATCGAGCTCACATTATTACCCTTTCAGTTTCTTAGTTTTCGAGAGATTAGACGACTGACATTCTTATTCTTGAAACTCAAATCCATGCACTATTGTTTTCTTTCTTTACAAAGTTTCTTGACATCATATTTAACATTAACATTTAAACTAGCATCGTTCACAGCCACATGAGGATATTTTCCCTTTAATTCGACAGTCACTTGTTCCGGAGATCTTGCGGGTGAAAACCCACATGGTAATCCTTCATCTAGAGGGGTTTTATCAATAAATTATGGTCCATCAATTGAATTGATAAACTGGCTTTCAAACACTAGCCTGTCCGAGTTAGGGTTTTTAATTGAAAGAGGATTGGTTGAAGTGTCAGTCTCGGTGAAGCCATTTTTTATCAGAAAGGTCTCCTAATTTTCACCTATGTTCGACAGATGATACTCCAACAAGATTTTAATGAAACTTGAATTGATACCTGTTGGCAAAGGGGCAGACCCAGGGTTCAACACTACAAAAACACACCAACAAAACCCTAACTACCAGCCCATTTTGCAACACCTGCGAAGTAGATGAAGTCTCACCCGAGGTAGAGGCAGGGGTGGTTGCATGACTCAGATTTATGTAACCTTAGCTGGGACATAGATATGTGATTCTAAAACTTAACAAAGCACTCAAAAGTTAATATTCATCAATATTTAGTCTCAGTTACAACGCAGTTAAACACTAATTACAGAGCATTGCAATATTCAACTGGACCTAGCATCTAGCAGCACTTATCATGAAGAAACAAATCAGATCTAGCAGGTTCAATAACTAATCTTATGTATATCATTCATATCTAACATCCATCCATATTATTAAGCACTAAGCATCAACATATCATTAATCTATATTAAAGAACCAAGCAAGTAAACACATAAACACATCAATACATCTCACAAATCATAGCAACACAAAATGTACGTGGTTTACCCCCACCCTGGGGCTACACCCACCAATTTTTTTCTTCTTTATTAGATTCTTCAATCAGTTACATGCACAGAGCCTCAAAAACCCTACTTTGCAGAGGACAGGGGATATGAGCAGCTCGCTAGATCTTTCTTCCTAGAGTAGATCTAAGCACACAACCTTCCACAGTCTCTTATAATGACTTGCACTTAGCTCTGCAAGTCTCAGATAGTATGCAAAAAGTACTTACAACTCTTGATCACACAGATCCAACTCTAGCACTTAGCCATTCATACTCACTACATAACCTTAGCATCTATTTATACATACAAAATAGGCCTAAGCATGGGTAAACCCATGGGATGACATTCCCATACCCGTTACATAATCCCAAATCCCAAAAAGGGCCCTAAAAGGGGCCAAGATCCTGTGTTCTTTGCTTCATCTTGCGCTCCACCTTCGACAACCTGTTGAAGTCCCAAAATTGGTCAAACATTACCAATTATCCTCAAAACTTGGTCAAGGGCCAATAGGCCCCCAACACTCACCTGTGACTCATTCCGAGTCACTCTGATCTGACTATTTATTCTTCAAAAGCCTCTATCTTGTCTCGATATATTTTGAATTACTGCTGTGCCACAACCTCTTGTTCAGTGAACTCTTGTATGACTGCTTCATTGACAAGTCCCTCTAGGCGTTGTTCAACTACAGTGATGACTTGCTCCAATTCTGCTCCTCGACCTTTGATCTCAGCGAACATTTGGTAAGCCTTATCCTATATAGGTTGGAGTCTCTTAGTCACTTCCATGACTTTGCTCTGGATAGTGTGCATCTGCTGCTGGGAAGTGCGCTACTCCTAGGATCGATTCATTCTTTCCACAACTGACAGGGGCTTCAACTATGCCTATATTGTTTCTGCTTGATACTTCACCTCTTGGAGATGCAACTCTAGTGCCTTTAGTTATGGATTCTCAATGAGTTACTCATAGGTCTGGGCACTTCTATCAATGAGTTTCTTACATTCCATGGCAAGGGCCTTTATTCTCTCAACTGCGCTTCGAGCAGTTGCTTCACTTTGGTTCCTCACATCCTTTGAAGTGTTGGGCATTGTGCAGAGCTCTAATTCTGTAATTCATTGCTGTAGCTGCTGGTTAGCTTCTGTGAGCTACTCTACTTGATGCGTGAATCGGTCTTTGCTTGTAGCTCTAAGTCTATCACAAAGTGGAGTGCTCCGTTGACTGTTTCTTTCACTTCAAGTTGCTCTGCGAGCAACTATTCTTTTTCTTGTTACATATGTACTTTCTCTTCTTCAAACTTTGCCTGGAGAGTAACCTTCTCCTGCTCTGCAACTCCGTGTTGTTCTACGAGTATGCCTTGCACTTGCTTCAATTCTTGGGTGGCTTGTTCTGTTTCTTCTTGAGCGCGATGAAGGTGAGCTTCGACCACATCAACTAGTCGGTGGAGTTGGGCTGGATCATCTCCCAACTCTGGTTCTCCTTATGGTAGGGGAACAGTGGAGATTGCGTGACTGGATTGAAGGGCCTACTGTACCCCTCAGAGTTCAACCTCAATTCTATTGTACATTTCCTCATGCTTGGCTTCTTGTTTCTCCACGATTTCCAGCGAAGTGTCGTTGAGAGCTACAATGATGAAGTCAAAATCATCGACAATAAGGACAATCTTCATATTGGTTGCGGTGGATTTCGATTTCTTCCGGGAAGAAGATTTCTAGGGAGAAACCTTCCTCTTCTTCAGTGGATCAACTTCATCTCTAAGTGGTGTTACTTCACCTGTATTCTGTTCATATTCTTTTCCATTTATTTCTTCTACTTCGTCATCACCCCCTCGGTCAGGTGATATTGAAGCAGTCTATCCTGAGGCATTGCTTAAATCTTGGACCTCTTCGGTCTTCTTTGTTCTACTGGGCCCTCGTGTATCATGTTCTTTATGTGTGGTCTCTAGGTTGTCAGGGTCAGACATCTCTGCAGGGTCTGTGGGAATAAGGAGGTATGCAGACTAGTCCTTAGTGACCTCCTCCAGGTCTTCTTCTGTGAGATTGTAGTATGACTGAAGCTACTCCTTATGTTCATCGGCTCGCGTTGTTATGTAGATGAAGTGTCGAATTGCACAGAACTTCATCAGGGGTTGGAATCTCTGTAGGGTGTTTGGAGTCATGCGAGGTTCAACTTCGATGGCTCTCTTCAGCTACGGGTAATGGGTGTGAAAAAAAACGTTCGACTGCCACTATTTGTTCATATCACTCGAGTACCAAAGGGTAGTGAACTTCGCAGCAAATGGATCAAATGGTTCAATATCTGGGAAGTTCGCACCTTCCACCATCTCCTAGGTGAGAAAGGTGATGAGGATCAGGAGCCATCTAAAGTGAAACTCATAGCCTTGATCCTGTGCTTTGCGACTGTCTAGTTCGAGTTGATTAACTAGATACTTCGCCCAGTTCACCTGTAAGCCTTCCACGCACTTTCCTGTGAGGTCAATGAAAAATCATGTGACCTGCGTAGGTATGTTCTTCCCTACTAACTTTCTGGCTATGATATGGTAGGCTAGGTGCACTACGCCATTCTGGATGGAGGCTACCTTGTAGCCTTGCGTTCCCTTTTCAACATCATCATATGTATCATTGATCTTTTGTGCTAGCACGTGATCTGTGGCTTTTCCTGGATAGAAGTCCTGTGGGTCGGGTCCTTCCATACTTAATCCCATGATCCTATGGATCAACGTTGGATCGAATGTAATACAATGGTTTAGCCATAAGTAGCCACCATGGTAACATGAAATAAATAGATTGACACATACATTCACTTCCTGGTGCCTTTCGAAGTGTGGGATCTTCATTACATTTAATAGGGTGGACTATGAGAGGTTCATCGTCCATGGTTGGGGGATTATCTTAGAGTTCTTCCCCTTCGTCCTTGTCAAGTATTTTTACAGGGTGAGCATAATGTAGTTATTGCGATCTCCGATGTTGAAGTCACTGAAATTCAACGCTATGATCTTGTATTGTTGCACGTGAACTGTGCATATCCCCTTTGGGAGGTATGCAGTAATCATGGAGTACTTGAAATCTCTTGGCACGCTATCTCGACTCACTGCATCGTCCAGAGGTAGATGTAATCAAGCAATATGGACGAGATCAACTTTGAATTTGCTAGGTCATCTTTGTGTTTGGTTCTCTTTTTCACTAATGGTTGGGATGATCCGAATCCACAGGCAGTCGACGAAGAGGCTCACACTCCTCTCGTCGATGATGCTTAAATACTTGTAGACATTTCTCTTTCAGACATTACTCTTTCAATCATTAGGTCAATGAGAACTTCTTCGACAATTTTATCTGCAATGCTAAGCTCGTCCGACATGCACACTCGTGGTTGAATATCTCGGGTTGAAAGAGTAACTGCTCAATGCAACGGGATGAATGGTAATAGCACGATGATCACTGTGTGAAATCAATTAGTTTGCAGGCTCAGATTCACGGTTAGAAAAAGTGTTCTTGTTGTGTGGCGCGACGGGATAAATAGATAACTTGGCAACATATCTCTTACAACATTTGAGAAGCCTTCATTAACTTAGTTCTGTCCATTATGGCCCAGTCCCAACGGTCTGGTGGTGAACTTTCTAATCATAAATTCCTTTCTACCTGTTCGGGATGTCGGTCTAACGGTTATATTGTCCCCAATGACTATATTGCATTGCCATGGCGAAGTGCTATGTGACACAGTTCTGATATCCCGACGAAGTTCCAATTTTGCAAATTTTCCTTCTGCGAAGTTACCTCTCGAACATTCTGTAACTTTTCGATTTTAGTTCTCTTCTTACTTTGTTTTCTAGCCTTCTTTTCGGTGAGCTTCGTCTAAGAATTCCTTTTTCCATTTTGATTCTTACCTTCTTCTGGCAGAGTAACTTCACACTGGTGAGGTTCTTTCCCAAAAATCAAGGATAATACTTCATCTATATTTGGAATAGGTACTTTAGTATTTTGCAAATCTTCTAGTGTTCTTCCTACTTCGACATCCAAGTCTCTGGTCTTAAATAAATTTGCTCAGTTATCCCGTTCTTCAATCAAGTGTGCGATCCTCCTAGTCATGAAATCTTTCAACTCTATCTTCTTTTGTTCTAAGACTTCTTTTTCTTTCCTTTTGGCATGATCTCCTTCAATCCAAGGTTTTCCTAGTAACATAGCACATGGAGTGTTGTTCTCAATAAATTTAACAACTTCAAATTCTTCCTCTGTCAAATTTCCATTGGCACTCATAGATATTTGGGTAAGTCTTCCACATAGGTTTATCAACTTTCCTCTGAATAATCTTATTCCTCCCAATGAAGGAATCATAACAGGCTGTTAGCAACATTTCTTGTATAGGGGTGTTTTCCTCTCCGATTTTAGGCCTTTGGTGTAAACGCATAGAAGTGGGGTTTTGAAAACTGGTCAGATGAGTTTTATTCAAAGGCTGCAACCATAATCACCAAGCGCATCTCACAAAAGAATTCCATTTCGGGCTTAAATCAAGCGATCGAGCAGTCTAATTTCAACGGCAAGGATCAAGCGACGAAGCAAATCAACGGTCATCGGGATTTCAGGGCTACCAAGTTACCCGATATATAACGTTAGAGAAAGCACCTATATTTCAAGACTAAATCTGGGTTGTCCGATCCAACGACGCATAGTGCAAGATCTAGTCACATCGGCATATCGACATTCGGGAGTTCGAAGGGTAAAAGTCCCTCGTCATCTCACATCTCGAAACCTCGAATCCTGAAACTCCGATAAGCGCCTTTGAAGCTAAGCCTAGCACCTGGTCACGTCGAGCGAGCTTGGTAATAGAGGCAGCCCTCTTCTAACATCAAATACCATCTCGACCGTTCCTCTAGAGGACACGTGAAAAACATCTGTTCTTTCGTGGTTTGGTCAATCAGGATTTTGAGGAAAATTGCATTGTGAACCCCCGGTGCCAGGAATCCCGAAAGAATCAGGACCATCCATCTGAAGGACACACGGCGCAATAGTTGAGCCACAAGTGGGGCCCTTCAGGATTTTCATGTTAAAAGTGTCGAGGTCATCTCAGCCGTTCATCCATCAATGAGGCTCGGGCACATTTAATTTAAAGAGGGTGCAGATCTGGACGGTCGTGATCTAGGCACTCAAATTTACGGACAAGGTCCAATTCCGCACCCCCTGCATCATTCTGGATTTAACGAGAGGGAGGGGGGGTCTAGAATCGGAGATAATGTATGCACGCATCTGGACGACCCAAGTCTCGACGCTTAGATCTACGGTCTATATTGAATTCCAGACCCCCCCCATCGGTTCTGCCTTTAATGGAGGGGGGGGGTCCGGAATGGAATTTCACTCTAGCGGGGCCCCCTTCCTGTCATGTCACTATCTGAGTTGTCCTCCCCATTGCCACCCGTTCTCCACCTACCGCCACCCTCTTCCCCCGTCATTTGTCCATCTTCCCTCTTTCCATCCACATGGCCCCTCCTCAGCTCATCGCCCTCTCATCTCCTGCAATGTGTCCCTCTCACTCCCAGTCACCTCCACCTGTATGATCATCCCTTTTACTCTGTGTCCACCTGTACCCCTGCACTCCACACACCTTCCTCCTCTTTCCTATTCAGACTGCGTGGCATTCCTCAGCTTATGTAACAACTCCCATTTCCTCTCCATCACCTCCACAGTGTTGATGCCATCGCTCCCATCATACCCTTTTTCACATCTGCGATAGGGGTCCCTCGCAGCAGTCCAGCGAAGCAACATCCCAAGAGAGACCATTCAGCTGATCTAGGTGGCACCATTAGGAGACCTCCACGTCCCAGAAGGCAGAGTTGACCGAGGCTGTCCCCAGTCCCAAGAAAGTAGTTATTGTGGTTGTTGCTGGTGGTTGAGCATCATCTCCACCATAAAAAGAAAGTCCAGCAAAGGACTAAAGCTGGTCGATTCATCTGCAGGACTGTCCGAAATCTGATAGCGTCTGTCTTGGGTGCATGATCATCCAGAGTCTGCATGCGCAAACTGTCAGAAGACATGCAGACACAATGTTTTTAATTCAACGTCTTGTTTTTGTTGTTGTTGTTGTTTTTGAGTATATGAAGGTGTTTTCACCATTTTTTGTAGGCATCGGTGGTTGAGCTAGGCTCCCGATTGTAAAGTTTTGATGAAACACTGGTTGCTCTGGTTATGTATTGGCATTTGAGACTTCTTACTTTATGGATGTCATTCTTCCATCCCTTTGTTTACACTGTGTTAGAACAGCTCGGAATTAGAGGATCCAGTTGAGTTGCGTTGTTATAGGATGATGTAGGTTGGATCACTGTAATAGTCGCAGGGTTTCTAATCAGTTCTTATGCTTTCTCAATGCTAAATGGCTCAAAATTGGAGGATCCAGTCGAGCCACCTTTCAGTTCCTTGAAACTTGGGGTCAAGAGGATCTTGTCTTCTGAGTTTTTCCTCCTCAAGCTACCAAAGGCCTGATGTCCGAGGAAGTCTTGCTCACTCATCTCATTAATTCTTCCATCTATCCATCTTATACTCAGCTTAGTGACGGAAGTTGGATCAAGACCTCCCTTGTTTTCTACACACCAGGCCCGATTTCCTGAGTTAAAGCTATATCTTCTTGAGTCTCTATCCATTCGATCACCCCATTAAACAAATCGTGACATAAAACTGATGGGCGTTGGGCTCTGCTCCTGCAAGCAATCCAGGAGTGACTTCTGACGCTAACAGAGGCTTTCCTAGAATTTCCCAAGTTATTTCTGTGATGATATTCACCTGTGTTTCCTCATCCAGAACACAGTCAATGTCAGAGTCTCCTATTCTTACTTCAATGCATTCTTTTTCTTTGAAGATCTCTGATAAGCTGATATGTCAGTGGTCATTCAGGGTTTCTTTCATCTATAGGAATACTTTTTCTAATTCTTTTTGGGGTTCTGTCATAATCTCATTTGCTTGACCTTTCTCGTGGTCTTCTTGTCTCATATTCATCCTTTCAATCTTAGTAATCATTTTAGGGCAATCCAAAACTTCATGGTCCATAACTTTGCAATAGAGGCAACTAGGTCTTATTCCAGGGCATTCCTTAGCCAGATGTCCCAGTTTTTTGCAACTGTAACAAAGGGTTGATCCTCACTTTCTCTTAAATGATCCCCAACCTTTCTTGTACTGTGCACTAGGATCATGGTAGCTCTAACCTGCAAAAAATTCTTTCTAGGATTCTGCATCCATTTGTTAGTCCAAACATTCTCTCTATGCATAGATATAACATATCTTCCACTATTCTTATTAGATCTACTCATATCAAATATTCTTTCATCTATCAGTGCCCTAGTTTTCAAGGTAGGACAAATCTTATCAAACATACCTAGATCCATACTTTAGAAACAAAATTTTCCACTAATCTTATCTTCAGCAGAGCGCAAAGCTTCCAGATCTAAAACTTTTCACTCTTATTACCTTTATTAGAGCACAAAGCTTGCAAATCTTACCTCTTTTCTTCAGATCTAACCCTTCTTGGCACAAAGCTTCACATATCAGGTAGAATACTATGCACTAGGGAAACATATCTACGCACAGAGCTTCGCACAAAGATTCTTTTTCCTCAGTTCCTAACAATCACAGTTTCAGGTCCCGACAACGGAACCATTTTTTGGCATAGGGGTAGACCCATGGTTCAATGCTACAACGGTGCACAAACAAAACCCTAACTACCGACCCTTTTGACAACACCTGTGAAGCATATGAAGTCTCACCCGAGGTAGAGGTAGGGGTGGTTGTAGGACTCAGATGTCTGCAACCTTAGCTGGGACATAGATCTATGATTCTAACACTTAATAGAGCACTCAACAGTTAACATTCATCAATATTCAGTCTCAGTTACAACACAGTTAAACTCTAATTAGAGAGCATTGCAGTATTCAACCGGATCTATCATCTAACATCACTTAGCACGATGAAACAGATCAGATCTAGCAGATTCAAGAAGTAATCATATGTATATCAGTTAGATCTAACATCCATCCATATTATTAAGCACTAAGCATCAACAAATCATTCATCTATATTAAGTCACTAAGCAAGTAAACACATCAATACATCACACAAAGCAGAGAAAAACAATATGTACGTGGTTCACCCCCACCCTGGGGTTATGTCCACCAATTCTTTGTCTTCTTTATTATCTTCTTCAATCAGTTACATGCACAGAGCCTCAAAAACCCTACTCTGCAGAGGACAGAGGATTTGCACAACTCGCTAGATCCTTCTTCCCCGAGTAGATCTAAGCACATAACCTTCCACAATCTCTTATAATGACTTACACTTAGCTCTGCAAGTCTCACACAGTATGCACAAAGTAATTACAACTCTTGATCACACAGATCCAACTCTAGCACTTAGCCATTCGTACTTACTACATCGCCTTAGCATCTATTTATACATACAAGATAGGCCTAAGCATGGGTAAACCCATGGGCCGACATTCCCATACCTGTTACATAATCCCAAATCCCAAAAAGGGCCCTAAAAGGGGCTGAGATCCCATGATCTCTGCTTCGTTCTGTGCTTCACCTTTGAAAACCTGTCGAAGTCCCAAAATCGGTCAAACATGACCAAGAATCCTCAAAACTTGGTCAAGGGCCAACAATACCTTGTTGCTTGTAACACTTGGACATCTTGTAAAGACTCATCAATAGCTAAAATGGAATATCTAATTTGAACCCTATGAAATTCATAAGAAAATGAATATGGTATAGAAAAACCAACCCGTATCGACCTTTGCACGTAACAAATTTGTTCAGAATTGAAAGTAGACTATGCCATCTAGGTTTTAACAAAGCAATAGAAATACCTTTTATACAACAAGTGGTTTTACAGGAGGTCATAAATAAACTCCACATGACCTCTTCTATTCTGACATTTTTAAACCACCTCTCACCCTTTGAAGGGAGTCCTGTTGCTTTGCTCTCGAAATCCTCTGTCAATTCCAAATGTATGTCTCCAATCTTGGCTCTAAATCTGTGAAAGGTTTGTGCAAAAGCTTTTGCAACCTAGAGATTATAGCCCTCGAACTTCTTGAGGAATACATCCCACCCATGATCCTTTAGGTCATCAATAGCATCGTCATGAGATAGTAAGGCTTGGCCCCTGTTCGGCTTTATACGAATGATGGGTGCCATGGCCACTGTGATAAGGATGCAACAAAAATCACTTGGAATAGTTTTAGGTTCCCAACATGCGAGAAACATAAACAAGTCTATGTGGAGAGTGGAAGCATGAAAATAACAGAGCCTAGGGGATATCATAACTCAGATAGGAGAATTAGGGAGAACAAAAACTAGAGGGTTGATAGAATTCCATACCATCTATCGCGATGAGTGAAAAAACCTATAGAGTACAAAATCCTATGAACATAATGAATAGCTTCATTAATGTTTTGGACCAATAAGGTAAGGTGAAAATGCAAGTACAACATGCTTGTACTCATTGACATGAATGCTGATATGACCATTAAACTCATGAGCAAATATCAATAGTTAACCAAGGTTCTTCATGCATCAAAACATTTTGACAATGAACTATTGAACCATTGAATTCATAACATCCATAATAAAACAAGAAAAATTCGATAATGGATTAATCAATCCATTTCATAAGATTTGAATTTTAATCACATATGGGTGGCTTTTAAAATGATATTTATAGGGTAAAAGATTATTAAACCAAGCCAAGTTTTATGTTTAAATTCATGCTTACAGTCATGAATTAAAATAAAACAAATGAAAATGAAAACGATAAAGATTCAATAAGGTAAGCTTTAATCCAACAATCGTTTCGAAACTCAAAAAAAGTTTACAAATTGGAGGTGATGGCAGCTACATAAAAGTGTAATCTCTTTCGATCATGTTAAAAATAAAAAATCATGTGTCGCTGCCAAGTCCCGTCGAATGTGATTTTGTTTAAGGATCTGTGATCAATGCAGAGTCACCAAGTCCCATCCTTCTTCTGCACCTATACAATTGGGCTTCCGCAAGGGGAGGAGCGGGGTCTGATGTGCCCCTTTTGAAGAAGCTCTTGGATCTGATGTATGATTTTGTCATTTTTCATTAGTGAATGTCGATAGACTGGTCCATTAGGTAGAGGTGCGCTGGGGGTCAGATCAATTGGATACTTGACTTGGCAGTGTGTCGGTACCCTTGTAGGTGAGGAGAATATGTCTCTGTATTCTTCCATGATCCCATCTACTTGCTTCCACTGAAAAGAGAGGCGCTATGTAGTGGCCACGTATGTGGTGAGGACCTTTGTCTTACTGTGAGCACAGATCACAAAGAAGACGAACTTCCTATTCTGTGAAATCACCTTACTACATTGCTTAGCATAGATTAAAGAAATAGAAGTAGGGGGCACTACCTCTGGGATCTTGTACATCTGTCTACCCAAAGTAATAATAACACTGCAGGTTATAGAATCATACACAACATGACGGTTTCACAAATATGGTTGTCCTAAAAGAACATCACAAACTTCAAGGGGAGCAATATCACACAGTACCTCATCTTTGAAAGGTTTGATGTCGTAGGGCAGACAACACTGTTGGCTGACACAAAGATCTCTTCCTTGGCGAAGCCAGCCGATGGTGTAGGGTTGCAGGTGCGATGTCATTGGTGGGTCCAACCGCTTGATGACCTTTGCTGAAATCATATTCTACTAACTAACACTATCGACAATGAAATGAAGCAGATCCCCCTTTACGCACATCTTCCAGTGAAAGAGGAGTTCCCCTTGCTCTGGTTCTTCTAGTTTTCTTGGTAAGACTTTGGTGGTAGCAATAGTGGCACTAGGTTCAACATCGATAATCCGCTTCCCTCCTTTAGGATTTGACTTGGAATCATAATCGACCTTTGAATTAGAAGCCTTTAGCTCGACCACGAGGGACTTCTTGGAGCGACATTCTTCGATGTTGTGCCAAGGAATTTTATGGTACTCACACCATTTTCCTGTGTCCTTCGTCTTCTCATTGCCCTTTTTGTGTTTCGGCTTGGACTGGTTTTCTTGAGGGAGACCATCTCGACTTGGTCCCTTTCTGTGTGGGTTGGGGCTGCCTTTTCCCTGCTTCGGCTATGAGGGGTTTGCAGATCCAAACTCTCTCTTTTTCTACTTAAATTTATGCTCAATCTTGACAACGTATCTATAAGCCATGCCCAATGAGGCGATGTACAAGAACTCCATTTCTATTTTAACATAGCTATGAAAACAACTGTGGTATTTGAGCACTAGATGATGCTCAGAGTCTTTGATACCCAATTTGGTGCGTAGGGTATGGAAAATATTGGTGAAATACGGTACTGCCTGGTCCTTTTCTTGACATAGGGTGGTCCATTTGCTATACTGGTCCTCATAGCTTCCAACATGGTAGTATTGTTCTTTAATGGTGTCTCATAAGGAATCCCATGTAGGGGCCACCACAAACATTGTATATTCCTCCACAAACCTTTACTCAGAGTAACTATCCCACCATTGTTTAACATGGGGAACAACCTTGAGGATTGAAAAAGTGATATTTTCCCTATCGGATAAATTGTGGACTGAAAAATATGCTTCGAGCATATTCAACCATTTATATACAACATCTACATATATCAGTCCTTTAAATAATGGAATATCAAAATTTACCCGTGCTTTGTAAGGGGTTGCATGGCCACTTGATGAATATGCTTTTCCCGTGGGCAGTCGTCGAAGGATCTGTGGGAATTTTTCCATCATTTCATTCGTTTGTCATGCGAGAGATTCCTTGAGCAACATTTTAACAGGATCTCCTGATCCATCATATTTATTTTCATCCCCCATGGGTTTTTGTTGGGCTCGACGCAACCGATCTTGTAATGGATCGATTGGTTCAAGTCCCAACTTCTTGTACCCAGATCTTGTCGGGGACATGCACGAAGAAAAAAAATCAAGGGAAGACTTCTCTGATACCATTGATACATATTTAGGATCAGAACGAACTAATTAACAGACTGAATACAATAAACACAGAGATATGGATAATAACACAAATATCCAGTGAAAAATATCTTCTATTAAATAATAAAATAGGTTGAAACTGTAAAACTACAAAACTGAAACACTTGCTCGAATGGTGGTAGCTATCTATGAGAAGAGATGTGATTGCTACGCGCATCCGTTTGAGAAGAATGTATTACAGTGAGGCTCCAGAGGCCTTTTTGATATTAATCATGAATTCCAAAACCCTAGACATCTAAAAACCTAACCCTAGAAGGTGAAACGCCAAAAGTTATGTGGGTCCTATGGGTAAGTTGGTGTAATTTGGTACCTCAACTTCCCATGGTTGTAAATTTTTCATACAACCTCGGTTTTAGGTGTGTGATAGCCCATTGGAAAGGTCTTTCAGATAACTACACATTTCACCATCAAGCTTTGAATATGTTTAAATTTTTACTGTGGTGAGCCAAAAAAACAATGTTTAGGGCCCCAAAAACGAACCTAGAAGTACAACAAGATGTGTTGACATAAAAATTGTTCGACAACACAGGTATTCCAACAGAGGATGAACACCTTCAGTAACCACTCACATAACCAGATCAAAGATCAACACACTGATGTTTTCACATGGTAAAACCCCTATGGGGAAACATCCACGGCCCTAGCCAATGCGGCCACTTGGAGCAGTTTATTAATGTAAAGAAAAAGATTACAGAGAGATTTTACAAGAGAGTTTCTCACAATCGATCATCGGAAAATGACCCTCCATGCTCTTTAAATAGAGATCATGGACCAATTGGGTGTTAAGCCACGGATCAATGGCTGTTAAGATCGAGGAGAGTATGAACCGTCAGATCACTCTATGTCGGGAACATATCGTGACCGTCGGATTTCCTAACTACAAATGCATACTAATGCATACTAAGGAAACACACTTTTACCTAACAACATATTAGACCAAGTAGATCTTAACTAACTCCTAAGTGTCTAAATATCCTAACATCCCCCCTTAAGAACAACTTGGGATAGG
>ML804677.1:92143-139705 GCA_009831015.1 Picea engelmannii | reverse complement strand
CTTGAAGTGAAATGCACTTTACAATTTTTAGCATGAACTTTTTCAAAAAAAGTAACAAAAGAGAGACTTGAACTCAAGACCTCTTACTTAATAAGGCAAGTTTTAACCAACTGATCTAGCAAAACATATTGTAATGTTTAGAAAGGAGGATTGGGGGTGTTGTTGTTATTGTTGTTGTTGTTGTTGGAGAGCATGCTCCAAAAAAACTCTTTTCACACAAGAAAAAAAATTTCGCTTCTCGATGACAACAAGGGTTAGATCTCGGTTAGCTTACCCGATAGATGCACCTTTTCCTATCTGTTTCTGATTTTCTGAGATCGCACAAGGTGTGGGGCAAAGAGCATACACAGATCTAAAAGAGTAGCAGCCCGGAAAAAAAAAATACAAACCGAAACAAAATCAAATCTTTGCAAAAATTTAAAAATGCGTATTCAGAATTTATACCTCCGGATTCTGACTGTAATGGCCATATCTTGGGCAAACGGAAACCTTTTCGAGTGAAACGAAAAGTGTTCCTGAATGAAAATCGTGCTACGGACGCAATGGAATAGTCCTTTCAGCCTAGAAATGTACAAAAATGCCAGAAAATGGAGATGAGGCAACTCAACTTCACGATCTCGATCTACAACAGGAGCGGGTCTTCAAACAGGCTCTGATACCATGTTAGACAACATAGGTATTCCAACAGAGGATGAAAACCTTCAGTAACCACTCACATAACTAGATCAAATATCAACACACTGATGTTTTCACGTGGTAAAACCCCTACGGGGAAACATCCACGGCCCCAACCAACGCGACCACTTGGAGCAGTTTATTAATGTAAAGAAAAAGATTACAGAGAGATTTTACAAGAGAGTTTCTCACAATCGATCATCGACAAATGACCCTCCATGCTCTTTAAATAGAGATCATGGACCAATCGGGTGTTAAGCCACAGATCAATGGCCGTTAAGATCGATGAGAGTATGAACCGTCAGATCACTCTATGTCGGGAACATATCGTGACCGTCGGATTTCCTAACTACAAATGCATACTAATGCATACTAAGGAAACACAATTTTACCTAACAACATATTAGACCAAGTAGATCTTAACTAACTCCTAAGTGTCTAAATATCCTAACAAAAATATACAAAATAATCCAGTTGGATTAGGCGAGAGGCCACCCTTATCCACCTGGAGGATGTGTGGGGCTTCATAAAACCCCATAAGTTTAGAACCCACAATTACAAATTAGTACAAAAGAACGTTCTAAATAAAAACGGACAAGAGGAGCCAGTTAGAATAGGTGGGTGGCCACCAATATCCACCTGGATCATTCACTCCTCTACAAATAAATGGCCCTTGTTAATTTCGAAGTATGGATTTTTTCTCAACGCATATGAAGGGTCAAGATCGTTCCCTTCATCCCAATCGAGGTCTGAGGTCACATCTTGACCACATCTCTATAAAGGGCCCGATTTTATTCATTGTACCAAAGCCTTGGTCATGATTCTTCTGAAACAAATTAGGGTTTCACCACTAAATTAACATTCCACGCCTGGAATTAGCCATTTCATGGATACCTTCCTTCGAGTCCTTCTCAAGTATTATCGGGCCTCGAGGGTGCTCCAGCTTGACCAAGGTACTCCATGGTTTCCTCAGGACTTCTTCACAATACTCTATTCTTTGAAATATTGGTTGAGGTTGAGCATTGCAACGTCATGACGCATAGGGTATATGTGTGTGTGTGTGTGTGTGTGTGTGTGTGTGTGTGAGAGAGAGAGAGAGAGAGAGAGAGAGAGAGAGAGAGTACATGCTTATTCCATAGGGTTGCAATGATACAGATAGTGAGTAGGGACGTCTCTCCCCTCAAGTTAGTATAGAGACCTTGAATTGTACGCGTGCATAACAACCATAAAGATTTGTATTCTTTCATATATAATCGGAACACAATTTTTTCATAGGCATACATTCATAAATAATTCTCACAAGACCTGAAGTATTCACAAGAAATAATGTAAAACTCTTCATGAAATTAAACATTATGCACAATTTCTGGTGTCTCTAGAATACATTATTTGATTTGCAGACCAAATGGTTACATCTAAATATTATGGTTTTCATTTAACTATACACATAATCATGTCAATACACAGAGGTGGACGAGACACTTATCTACAAAAAATTGAGATATGTTGAATATTGTTGTATAGAGAACCGCTCTCCACCCAACCGTAGGAAAGGTTGCGTTAAAATCCACTACAACCAGCCACCCCCTAGCCAGGATACAATGTCACGAGAGGAGTTTCGCAAGATGTTTCTCTGGTAAGTCCTTTTTCCTTTTCTCTCCCCCTTTTATTCTCATCTTCTTCCCTTGGGACCTCATGGATTGTGCCCAAACAATCTTGAAGGTGCTTTCCCATCCGTTCTTAACTCCTTCGAGAACTATACTAACTACTATATTGACTGATAGTCAATTTCTAGGCTCAGGTCAATTCATATCCATATCATTTTAATTATGCAAGGTACTTCCTGGCAGATTCATTGAAAATAGTGATGGCCTCCCCCTTGCCCACTCCTCTCATGACATCGTAACCTGTGAAGTCCATCCTGTCAGTAGTAACTTGGTGTTATGAGAAATATTAGCTTGCAGAAAGGTTAATCTCCCCTTTGTACCAATACCCTTTCTTTGGTCCAAATACATAAGTAAATAAATGGTTGCTACCTTCCTTATAGATCTAGTTTATAACCAATCAAAATGAGAAAGAGAAAGAGTGTAGTGTACCTTATTTCAATGTTTTTCCTCGATGCTCAAAGCTTCAAGATTTATCTCAATATCATTAGCGTGATTCGGGACCTACAATGAACAATAAAGAAATCATTTCTCCTACTCTATGTGATTAGATAAAATAGATCTATCTATACCCGATTTAACTTAAGCATAGACATTAGAATGAACAATCATAATGAAAGGAATAGGCCAAGTTGATATTAAATGGAAAGCCAAAATAAGGCACTTACATAACACATTTGATGTTGCAACAATATTCTCTAATCTCTCCTCGTCCATCCATTGCACGAAAGTCTTGAGATCAAAATGACGATACTGCAATGGATTTCACTCTCTCAGGATCAAAGGGTTGACACTTGAAATCTCCCCCCCTTTACCTTGGAAATGCCTTCAATTTATAGGATTGGGAGGCCCAACCACCATGGGATATTTAGGGAAGTGGTTGAGGATATGGCTCCATGATTTGGGATTTTATCCTAGTATAGAGCCATATAATAGGATTCGAGAAAAACTAACCTCATCTCTTTAGATTTGTCCCTTAGGAAAAGGTGGGATTCTCCATATTTTCCTCTAACCAAAGTGGCGCTCCCCTAAGTTAGAGATAGGGTTCCAATGGTGCTCCCTTCACATGGAAAGGGGAGCATTGGTGCCCCCTATACATGGACAGGGGGTGCCACCCTTCATAAATGCCCAAAAAATAGTCAAATTTTCAAGTAAAAAGCATGTTTCTGACCTTGAAATGATGGGTTTCTTTGTCCAACGTGACTTAGGGATCATGGAAAATGTTTTTCATGGTGTCAATGATTTGAAACACTTGGAAAATTGCATGTGACACTTATTAAGGTGCATACGACACTTGACAAAGTGATTTCAACACTTAACAAGGTGCATACAACACTTGTGACACTTAGGGTGCGACACTTAACTGTGGAATTTTGATGTGTAACAGATGTCCCATAAAGTGTGAGGTAATAAGAGAAACCGATGGCTGAAACAATTTAATGTAAGGGTGTTGGAGTAGGAGAACTTGGTAGAAGATACAAACAACCATCAAACAATATAAATGTATGTTTCATTCACGAGGTAGGCATACCTATGCCTGGAATATGAGTTGAATCAAAGCATGGCCATTGAACAATACATTGGAGATCCATGAAAATATTGACTAAGGATATGACCACTAGAGATACAATGTGGATCCATAAATCCATGACATGAAATGATTGTAGCCATGAAAAATACACAGTGGAGCTATGAGATGAAAAAACATAGCCACGGATCAATATAATGTGGATGTATGTGACAATATATTTATCAGTAAGATTTCCAGTATAGTGATTGTATTTAAATATTTTACATGCTAAAATGATCTCCATCGTAGCCTCGGAAAATCACATAACAAAGTGAGCACCCAACCCAGGGTCTTCGTTCTAATCCAAAAATGGTATGATTCTAGCCATGCAAATATATGACTTGATGTCGAACATGGTAGAAATCGCTTGATTATCGGTCATTGAGGTATACCGTTAAAAAGTGCAAGGGAAATCACCAATGATGACAATGATTCCCAAGGCACCTTTAGTACATTCCAACAAATGTGAATAAATGAGCTGAGTTTGAACATTTGTGGAATCATTCGATTAGAGGTCAATGGTGTAAACCTACTGTTGGAAGCGAGGAGGTCTGCCATTGAGGCATGTAGGTTCCAAGGTACTAATTTGTTTCTAAGTCTAATTACTGGATGATGCGTTGAAGTCAACAGGAACATAATCGTCAAAGGAGGGCCATGACGTATCCCCCATCATCGAAATCAAAATTGACACAGGAAAGTGATGTGAGATGGTGGATTAAATGAGTGTGGACTAACACAGGAATAGAAACTGGTAATACTGTTATTGGTTGGGTTGGAATGAAACTTCCCTTGAACATTGTGAGGCATGACAAATGACTTGGAAACATCGACTCGACGAGTACCAAGAACATAATGTGACGATAATATGAGCACTCTTCAACTGGGATGAAAAAGTACAATGACACATGGAATTAGTATGACTCAGAGACAAGAAAAATACCCAAATGTAAGTCAAGACACAAACAAGTGCCATGTTCAAGGGAGACAAAAATAGTTGCCATAATCAATTCCAAAAAACTTGACCCACTACTTTAAATTCCCCCCCCAGCATGATTGGTGGGTACCTCTTTGTTTTTTAACGAACTTGAGGAGGATAAAAAATTCTCGATATAGCTCATCTTCGACGAGTCCCTCGACATATGTTTAACGAACCTGAAGAATGAGGGGTTCGGTCCCATATGGGTCCTGGAGTTTGGTCCCATATAGGTCCTTCAATGCATAATTTTATGAGCCCAAATAAGGTAAAATCAGTGGTTTTTCACGTTTAGAGAGCCTGAAAAGAACTTAAATATGGCTCCATGGGTGATTTTTTCGTAAATTTAGTCTCCCAAGCCAAAAAAAAGTGTAAAACAATACAAGGGAGAACTCTTCTAGTCATGCTTGACTAGACTATTCATTTTTCGTAATTAGTGTCGCGATGCCGAAAAAGAGATAAACTACCAATTGAAAGACACCCTTTCAAACCTTTTAATGAGTGTGAAAGGAGGCAAGCTCACTCGATAATATTTTCATGTTTATGGATTCTAAAAAGAGCTTAAAGGAAAATCCAAAGAGTTCCTTTTTCATATAGCTTTTATGAGTCCGAAAAAAAAAAAGTATACTCGGTAACTTATTGTCATTTATTAATGAGCATGAGAAAGAACAAAGACTGAGCTTGGTAACCTATTCTCATGTATTTATGAGAACGAGAAAGAACAAAGACTAATCTCGTTCTAGAAAATATTACTATGTTACGATGGGAACGACCCCCGAGTGATGATCACTCCTAGTACTGTGTCTCTTTAGAGGTATTTTCCCCCCAACTTGTTTGGTAGAATCTAGTGGCTTCGCTCCAGCATGATGTCTAGAGGCTAGAGAGCTACCCTCCAAGCATCATTTTTTCTGTCAACTCTTATTCTTTCCTCATTTAGGCATCTGGCTGTTAATAGGAATTATATTTTCACTAGGCAGAGGAAAAGAAGGTTTAAGTATTCGATATAGAGTGAGAGTCGATTCAAATGGAGGGGGTTTTGTTTCATTTTTTAATGAGCTTGATAGAGACAATTAACTATGGTCATAAAGACCAGGTACTACCAAAAGATCAAGTGATTCTAGGGATTGTTGCACTTGTTGAAATCATATTTAACGTGGCAACCTGCGGGGTGTCAGGAAGAGGCAAAGGAAAAATATCGATGAGGGAGGAATCCTTAAGGAGACCTACTCCTACACTCTCATACCCAATATTGGAACATAGAAAAGGGACATTATTCGCTGCAGAATCGTGGAGATCTGGAGTGCAATAGTCAAGTTGGTCAACAATGACAATTTTCCCTTGATGGGGAAAATGTAAAATACGAAACACTGAAGATGTGACTGCAATCATCACATAGAACCAAATATGACCAAGTAAAAAATTGTAATCTAGGGGCACATCAACCACTTCGATATCGATGGAAATGATTTTACCCTTAAATGTCACAATAAAAGACTGCAAGAGCCCATGAGGTTGGAAACCACATCCATCAAGCACTTTAATGGTAGTAGGATATTGGTTAAGTTTAGGAGAACCAATGGATCTCCAACAAGACAAAAACATGACATGAGTGGAGGCTCCTTCATCCAAAATAGTGCGATGGTTGTTATTTCCACCAACCAAAATTTTAATTTGGAATGCTAGGTGGTGTGAGAGCCTCTCCTTAAAATAGTCCATATTAATCATCATCTGATTTGATTCCTTTGGATCCATAGCTCCAATGGTTGACAATAGGGTTCTACGTTGACTTGGACAGTTTAATAGAAATTTGAAGGTTGGCATAGCAGAAGGTGTTTGGTCCAAATATTCAACAATATTGTATTTTTGTGCGGCACGTGCACTTGGATTAAAGGTCGCTTTTCGAATTGTTCCCTTGGGAAGCCACACCACTGTGTCAGAAATTGGCTTCTCAATCTACAGAGGGGTGGAAGATGGAGGAGGAGTGGATGTGGAGGGTTGATCAATAGCCCTTCCATTAACATGATTACCTGGAAGAGTGTCATAATTATTTGTTCGGTTCATTAAATTCACTACCTCCTTACGCATAAATACTCGAGTGGCACTTGAGGAAGCATCCCCATGATAGGAATGCCCTGCGTTTCCCCCTTGCGGAGAGGCAAGAGTTTATGCAACTAGATGTCTCTATTGAACCAGGAAAGGGTCAGTTAACACTATGGGTACTGAGGTACCTTTCAGAAATTTATTGACTTCCTCTTGAAGAGGAAAATGTTTCGTGTAGTGGTCCTTCGTACAAATCATGCAAGGAAAATTAACTTTCCTATTTGGTTAAGTATCAATAGTATTTGTAGTATCTTGTTGGTTAGAAGATTTATTGGATTTACCCTTGTTCTTCTTCTTACCTCTTGGTTGTTGAGATGAAGTGGTTTGGACCGAATTCACCTTAGAGGTTTGAACAAGAGTGAAAGTAGTTTTGGTTTTCAAATGAAATATGGTTTTGGAGCAGGTCTTGTCATATCATTCAATGGAAAAGGAGAATGGGGGATCATATCATAAAGTGTGGTGGATTGGGAATATACCAAGTCCAAATATTGAGCACGATTGATAGCTTTGTCCTCAGTAAAAGCACCTCCCATAAAAACATCTCTAGTAATGGGTGGCAAGAGATACTTTATAAACCAATCTGCGAGGAGTTGGTCTGGAATTGGAGCTTCAATCAATTGTCTCCACTGTCTCCACTCATGAGTATGATAGGATATGTGGGTGGAAGAGGATTGTCGAAGTGAGGTCAAAATCTCTGTACCACTCTCGTACCGTATAGGAAATTGGAAATGCATCAAAAAATTCATGGCAAGATAGTTAAAGTCGACAAAGGAGTTACGCGACAATTCAATATACCATTTGGTTGTTTCACCTATAAGTGTTTTCTGAAAAATCCTCAAACAAATGGAGTCATACATTAAAGACTTTGAAGAACACCATAAATGGAAAGTCATAACATGATTGTTGGGATATTCCCTAGGTTTTCCGTTGGATTTTAGGATGTTGGACGATAATTTGGAAGGGATGGAGGGCCAAAACATGGCATGTTGAATGTGATCATTTTTCAAACACGACATATATGACAAATCTAACGTAATGAAAAATGGAAGCTTTCAGTTATCATGTAGATATTGGTGGTAACCATGTGGCATGGGAACACCAGTAGGACCAAATCTAGGTTGTGGCGAGATGGAAAACCTAGCTGGTCCTCCCATTTATGGTGGTTGACCTGAAGGTCACCTCGAGTATAGTGACTATCCAGTTTTTCCACCCATGTAAGGTGGTTATCTTGATTGTCCACCCATGTATGGTGGTTGAACAGATGGACCTCCTACATATTGAGATTGACCTGATGGTCCTCCCATGTATTGTGGTTGGCTTGATGGACCTACCATATATTGTGTTTAAGGGGGATGTTATGTTGGAATCATGGGGTTTAAGGATTGATAGGACAAAGTTCTTTGCTGAGGAATGCCCACCGTATTGAGTTGACCTAAAAAAGGATTAACAACTCTTGGATATGGTTGTCTAGGATACAAGCTAGTGGAAGTAAGGATAGAAGGGCTTGCAGGAGCGATTTGTCCCCGGGTTTGTTGATGTTACACCCAAATAGGATTTTTCCCCATGGATAAAGGTTTCCCACCAGTAAAACATTTCCCTCTAGCTGAAGGTTTCCCCCAGCTAAAGGTTGGTCTACTATTGAATATTGAACTCCAACAAATAGTGTACCCATTTGTAAAGTTGGAGAGAGAGGGTGAGTAGCTTGTGTAACTGTGGTTGTGTGAACAACTTGACTGCTGTCCATATGACTGATGGGATGACCAAGTAAATCACTTGGTGTGTGCATGTGTGGTAATATTGAAGGGGGAATATTACCTGACCCATGTGTGAAGGGAGATGTATTCGTGAGTGGTTGTGTCAAGGTTACCTGGGTCACCGATGTTCCCAATAAAAAATAAGCACCAACAATATCAACTACAGGAGTTGTGGATAAAAATAAATTCCCAAGTCCTTCAGGAAAACCAAAATATGATGGGTTCATACCAAAATATCTCCTAATGGTTGAACCATATGGTAAATTGTAAGAAGAATGAGCATCAAGAAATGTTGATGATGGCATTTCAATGAGTAATGGGGCATGCAGATCAATGATAGAAGGATTTACTGAGAGGAAAATTACTTCTACGAAGGTTGTAACCGATTATTATTCATGGTGGTCACTTTCAAGAGCTACACTCCCAACTTCAGAATGCATTTCCTCGTTAATAAATCCTTCGTTCGAAGGATTTCTTTGATGTTCATAAATTTCAGGATGGAGACCTTGCATGCTGCAAGATCTTCCTAAGGCCAACTATGAACCCTAAGAGAAACACACTTCTTAACAAAAACCTATAGGAAACCAACCAAGAAAACAGTAGATAAAGGATCTTCTGATGACGAAATATCAAGCCGCCAATGATGAAATGAGAAGTATTTACCCACACCTCCACGTAACTGCCCTTCTCAGTGAAAGCAATCCGTGATTTTGTGGGATCATCCTCCAAGGGTAATGAAAGTGTGATACGATGTCTACCCCCATGGGAATCCCCCCACAATCACCTTTGTAGGTACCTAGGAAAGGACACTAAGGTTACCAACTCAGAGTCATCCTCCAAGCGGGTACAATCGATAGTCTGGTCCAAACATATGGGTAGGATATCAAAGTCCAAAGATCTTCAGGAGATCTGAATACAAGTGGAACGATGATACTCCTGAGGACCTCGAATGGATTTGGGATTCACGAAGCACCAAGACCAAATGAAACCAGTGGTTTCTCAAGAAAAAACCTAATATACACTCGTTTCACTATGATTGGCCAGGCCTTGGAGGGGTAATCTCGGTTGCTCTTTCTCATGTGACCTTGTTTTTATCTCCCATGTTAGAGGGGGTTCACGACTATGCTTATACAAAAATTGGTTTTGTTCACTCCTTAGTGTTCTACAGTCTGTTTAGTAGTCTTGGACGATTTACTCACTTTACCTAGTCCAAATACCCTAATCCCGTGCTATTGTTGGTGTGCTAAAAACCAAAAAAAGTCTAGTGGATTTTATTAGTGCGTGGTTGATTTTAATGTCTTTTTACTCAAAAGGTTTGTGGAGATGAAACTGATGATGTGTAAGACTTGACTCTAATAGAATGTAAAAGAATGAGATGGAATTATTTCTTTTCGATGAATTCTAAGTATGGGAAGGAGAAGAGTTCTATTCTTCTTAACATAAGAAAATACTCAAAACTATGCAACTTTTCAATTTTTAGGAGCAAGATGATGCCAAACAACCAAGCAAATGTTTCCGAAATCCAAATGCAAAACTAGCTCTTTTCCAAACATATACCAAAACTTGTTTCCTAAGAATGCAACAATTTCTTTGTTCGATTATGTATGCAATGAGATATAAAAACTTTTCTGCTTCTTAAATTTCAAGTGAAATGAAAGAGAACAATGTTTGACACAAGGAAACACGAGGAAAAAAAGAAACCAAATAAAGTGTACTAAAAAACTAATGAGAACTGAAAGAAATCAAGTATAAGAACAGAGTTCACAACTTCTTCAATCAAAAACTCAAAAGATATAAAGGAGAAAGAAGACAAACACTCTTTAAAATCCTCAAAAACAAGCAACAAGAATCAATAGGTTGGGTTGTGGTAAAAAGAGAGTCTTAATCATTCAAAAAGTGAGATGTTTCAACGAAGACAAAAAGGGCTCAATACCAAACAACCTTTGCAAATTCTAGTTGATGAAAACTTATAAACAATCAAGCAATATGAAAACTTTGTGAGACGAAGATCAAACAACTGAAAGGAAGGATGAACCCAAGGGAACCATACAATTTCACAACTAGGAGAAGTTTGCAAACTCAAATAAGGAATTGAAATGAGTGATGAATGTCAATTTCTCAATCAAAACAAAGTCGAATACAAACCAAAAGACTCTCGGCTAAAATCCTCTTAACAACAAACCTAGCAAAACAAAGTAGAACTTCATGAAACCACCTAAAAGAAGGGTCTGACACCCATGCTACCAAAGGAACAAAGTGCTATGGCACTCCCTAGGAGACTAAGGGGGAGCACCAATAAGTCTAGTGGTGCCCCGGTAGACATTACAAGGGAGTGTTGGTCCTGAAAGTTCTTGAAAAAAGAACAAAAAAGATTAAACTTAGAAGAGACTCAGTTAATGACTCTGTAAACTTCTTGATGAAGATGAGGGAAGGGGAAATTACTTAGAATCAATCATCAAACAAATAGTATCCAATAATAGACAAATATTTTAGACAAATCAAAGGAAAGACAAGTCAAATTCCAATCCCTAGTGGAGTCACCATTTTTCTGTTATGAGAAATGTTACTCTATGGGTAGGTTAAGGTCCCCTTTGGACCAAGACCCCTTATTTGGTCCAAAGACAGAAGTGAACAAATGGTTTCTACTTTCCTTATAGATATAGTTTATAACCAATCAAAATGAGAAAGAGAATGAGTGTGGCGTACCTTATTTTGATGTTTGTCCTCGTTGCTCCAAGCTTCAGGCTTGATCTCCAATCTCCTTAGCATGAGTTGGGATGTGAAATTAACACAAAATAAATAATTTCTCCTACTCTATGTGATTAGTTAAATTAGATCTATCTATACTCGATTTGACTTAAGCATAGTCATTACAATGAACAATCATAATGAAAGGAATAGACCAAGTTGATATTAAATGGAAAGACAAAAGAAGGCACTTGCAAAACATGTTTGACGCTGAAAAACTATTCTCTAGGAAATCCTCATCCAACCCTTGTATGAAAGTCTTGATATCAACATGATGATACTTCAATGGATTTCCCTCTCTCAAGATCAAAGGTTTGACACCTAAAATCTCCCCCCCTTTACCTTGGAAATGCCTTCATTTATAGGATTGGGAGGCTACACCACCATGGGATATTTAGGGAATTGGTTGAGGATATGGCTCCATGAGTTGGAATGTGGTCCTAATATAGAGCCATAGAATAGGATTCGAGCAAAACCAACCTCATATCTTCAGATTTGTCCCTTAGGAAAAGGTAGGATTCTCCATATTTTCCTTTAACCAAAGTGGCACTCCCTCTAAGTTAGAGACAGAGTGCCAGTGGAACTCCCTTAACATGGAAAGGGGAGCATTGGTTCTCCCTATACATGGATAGGGGGGCACCACCCTTCATAAAATCCCAATAAAGGGTCAAAGTTTCAAGTAAAAAACATGTTTTTGACCTTGAAATGATGGGTTTCTTCCTCCAACATGACTTAGGGATCATGGAAAATGTTTTTCATGGTGTCAACGAGTTGTGACACTTGGAAAAGTGCATACAACACTTAGGAAGGTGCATACAACACTTTACAAAGTGCATGCGACACTTAACAAGGTGCATACAACACTTTGTGACACTTAAGTGTGGCATTTTGATGTGTAACAGATGTCCCCTAAAGTGTGAGGACAGAAGATAAACTGATGGCCAAAACACTTTAAATTTTTTTCAATGGAAGGGTGCTGGAGTAGGAGAAACTGGTAGAACCTGCAAACGACTATCAAACAATATAAATGTATGTTTCATTCCCAAGGCAGTCATACCTATGCTCGGAATACGAGTTGACTCAAAGCATGGTCACCGACCAATACATTACGGATCCATGAAAATACCGACTACATATATGGCCACCAAAGATACAATGTGGATCCATAACTCCATGACATGAACTGATCACAACCATGAAAAATACACAGTGGAGCTACGAGATGACAAAACATAGCCATGGATCAACACAATGTGGATCTATGTGACCGTATTTTTATCAATGAGATTTCCATCATGGTGATTGTACTAAAATATTTTACATGCTCAAATGATCGCCATCACATCCTTGGAAAAGAACATAATAGAGTGAACGCCCAACCCAGGGTCTTCGTCCTGATCCAGAAATGGTATGATTCTATCCATGCGAATAGATGACTTGATGTCGAACATGGTAGAAACTAGTTGATTACCAATCATTGAGGTATATCGTTAACAAGTGTGAGGGAAATCACCAATGATGACAATGATTCCCAAGGTACCTTTATTACATTCCAACGAATATGAATAAATGAGTTGAGGTCGAAAATTCGTGGAATTATCCGATCATAGGTCAATGGTATAAACCTATTGTCAGAAGTGAGGAGGCCTGCCATTGAGGCATGTAGGTTCCAAGGTACTAATTGTTTCTAAGTCTAATTCTTGGATGATGCACACAATTTGACAGGAACATACCCATTGAAGGAGGGCCATGATGTATCCCCCATCATCGACACAAAACTAAAATAGGAAAGTGATGTGAGATGGTGGATTAAATGAGAGTAGACTGACACATTAATGGAAATTGGTAATACTGCAGATGGTTGGTTTGGAATAAACATTCCCTTGAACATTGTGAGGCATGGAAAATGACTTGGTAGCATTGAATCAATGAGTACCAAGAACATAATGTGATGATAATAAAAACAATCTTCGACTGGGATGAAAAAGTATAACGACACATGGAATTGGTATGACTCAGAGACAAGCAGATTACCCAAATGTAATATGAGACATAAACATGTGCCATGTTCAAGGGTGAGAACAGTAGCTGCCATAGTGGATTCCAAATAACATGACCCACTTCTTTCAATTCCCCCCCCCACCATAATTGGTGAGTACCTATTTTTTTTTTAACGAGCTTGAGGAGGATAATATATGCTCGATATAGCTCGTCTTCGATGAGTCCCTCAACATATGTTTAACGAACCTGAAGAAGGAGGTGTTCGGTCCCGTATGGGTCCTGGAGTTTGGTCCCATATAGGTCCTTCAATGCATAAGTTTATGAGCCCAAAGAAGGTAAACTCAGTGGTTTTTCACATTTAGAGAGTCTGACAAGAACTTAAATAAGACTCCATGGGTGACTTTTTCGTAAATTTAGTCTCCCAAGCCAGAAAAAAGTGTAAAAAAATACAAGGGAGAACTCATCTAGTCATGCTTGACTAGAGTATTCCTTTTTTGTAATTAGTCTCACGAGGCCAAAAAATAGATAAAATACCACTCAAAAGATTCCCTTTAAAAAATTTTAGCGAGTGTGAAAGGAAGCAAGCTCACTTGACAATCTTTTCATGTTTAGGGAGTCTAAAAAAAGCTTAAAGGAAACTCCAAAGAGTTCCCTTTTGATATAGCTTTTACGAGTTTGAAAAAGAGATAAAAGTATACTCGATAGCCTATTCTCATGTATTAACGAGCATGAGAAATAACAAACACTAAGCTCGGTAACCTATTCTCATGTATTTACGATCACGAGAAAGAACAAAGACTAAGCTTGTTCTAGAAAAGATTACTACATTATGATGGGAACAACCCCCAAGTGAGGATCACTCCTAGTAGCGTGTCTCTATAGAGGTATTCCCCCCCCCCATATTGTTAGGTAGAGTCTAGTGGATCCACTCCAACATGATTTCTAGAGTCTAGAGACCTACCCCCCAAGCGTCGTTTCCTCCATCAACTCTTCTTATTTCCTCTTTAGGCATTTAGCTATTAATAGGAATATTTTCACTAGGCGGCGAAAAAGAAGGTTCAAGTATTCGATCGAGAGTGAGATTTGATTCAAATGGAGGGGGGTATTTCATTTTTTAATGATCTTGACAGAGACAATGAACTATGGTCATAAAGGCCAGGTACTACCAAAAGATCAAGTGACTCTAGGGATTGTTGCACCTGTGTTGAAATCATATTTAACATGGAAACCTATGGGGTGTCAGTGTTTGGATATTTAGACACTTAGGAGTTAGTTAAGATCTACTTGGTATAATGTGTCATTAGGTAAAAGTGTGTTTATTAGTGTGTTTCGTTAGTATGCATTATTATGCATTTGTAGTCAGGAAATCTGACGGTCACGATATGTTTCCGACATAGAGTGATTTGACGGTTCATATTTTCCTTGATATTAACAGCCATTGATCCATGGCTTAACACCTGATTGGTCCATGATCTATATTTAAAGAGCATGTAGGGTCATTTTCTGATGATCGATTGTTAGAATCTCTCCTATGAAATCTCCTTGTAATCTTTTTTTTTTGCATTAATAAACTACTCCAAGTGGTTGCGTTGGTTGGGGCCATGGATGTTTCCCTGTAGGGGTTTTACCACATCAAAACATTAGTGTGTTGATATTTGATTTGGTTGTGTGATTTATTACTAAAGATTTTCATCCTCTGTTGGAATACTTATGTTTTCAAACATGGTATTAGAGCCTGTTTGAAGACCTGCTCTTGTTGTAGATCAAGATCGTAAAGTTGAGTTGTATCATCTCCATTTTGTCATTTTCGTACATTTCTAGTTTGAGAGGATTGTTACATTGCGTCTGGAGTTCTCGTTTCAGTCAGGAACATTTTTCGTTTCACTCAAAAAGGTTTCTGTTTGCCCGAGATACGACCATTTCAGTCATATCCGGAGGTATAAAACCCGAATACACATTTTTTAAATTTTTGCAGAGTATTATTTTGGTTTTATATTATTTGTTTTTGGGTTGCTACTCTTTTAGATTCATGTATGTTATTTTCCCCATGCCTTGTGCGATCTAGACAAATCAAAAACATATAGGAAAATGTGCATCTTCTGGGTAAGCTAATCGAGATCTAACCCTTGTTGTCATCGAGAAACGAAATTGTTTTTTTGTGTGAAAATAGTTTTTTTTTAGCATGCTCTCTAAGGCTGTCTTCCACAACAACAACAACACCCCAATCCTCTTTCTAAACAATACAATATGTTTTTATAGACCAATTGGTTAAAAATTTCCTTATTAAGTAAGAGGTCTTTAGTTCAAGTCTCTCCTTTTGTTACTTGTTTTTGAAAAAGTTCATGCTCAAATTGTAAAATGAATTTCACTTCAAGTATAAAAGTGAATCACTATAAGTAGCTTTAATATTTTATTTTAGAGTTATTTATTTTGCGTGCAACTTTTTTTTTATAAAATAACTTTATTGTAAAAGTGATCCCCACTTCTCTTTATAAAAGTGGGTCACTTCATAAAACAACTTACACCACCACATGGTCCTTTGGTTATCATTTATGCCTTTTTAAAAAATGACATAACTTTCACATCTGAAGTCTATTTTTAGTGCCGTTTTTTTTTAAAAACGTATAATTTTTTGATATATTTCCATCCAAATCATCTACATATTTAATATAGATTCTTCTCGTAATATTTTTCTTACTAGCACCAACTACTTTTGTTTTTAAATCCATATTATCTACATATTTAATATGGATTCTTCCAGTAATCTTTTGTTTACTAGCACCAACTACTTCCAATGGAAATCTCATATGGATGATTTATTAAGAAGTAAAAGCTTGTACCATATTACCTTGGGAAAGGAAAAAGAACCCAATGATGTTGATAAGAAAGTCAAATGGGGTAATAGGAGTGATGAAGCACGTGGACTAATTGGAATGTCCATCTCTCCTGATTTAAGATTCCACCTTAAAGAAACTGATGACCCCAATGAAGCTTGGGAAAAGATTGAAACTATGTTTGGTAAACTCAATATTATTCGAGCACAACAATTAGAAAATCAAGTACTGACTTTAAATCCAAGTGTTTTTTCTTGCATTTGAGACTATCTATCTACGTTTAAAACACTCAGAATTTTATGTGAAGAATGTGAGATAAAGATGGAGGAAGAGCATTACATCTATCTTATTCTCTCTAAACTAGGTAGTGCATATTTTGTGTTTGTATCTACCTTTTACACCATGAGAGAGGCTCTAGGTACAACTTATAAAAAACCCACTCTTGAGTCCTTTTGTGCTACTTTGATTAGAGAGGAAGATAAACTTGTACAACTTGGAGTGATCAACATTGTAGGTACCTCCAACAAAGCCTTAGTTTCCTAGCAAAAAGATAAACCATCCTCGCTACAACAACAAGCAACATAAGGGTCCCAAACCCACTCAGATAGCTTCAACTCCTAATGGTGACAAAGGAGAAAAATATAAAAATAAGAAGACTGATAGACATTGCAACTTTTGTGATAAAGATGGTCATGATAAGTCTAAATGTTTCAATAAGATGGAATCTTTAGAAGTAGTGATGAAGAATCACAACATCAATATTGATTCTACTACTTCTTTTTCTTCTCATGGACATGCACGTTTTGCTTTTGGTTTCTCCTTCAATACAACTTCTACTTCTTCTTCTGATGAGTGGCTTATTGATTCTGGAGCATATTATCATATGGCTAAGGATAAATACATATTTTCTGCTCTAAATGAATGTAACACCAAGAAATTATTTGTTGGTGATGATAGATCTCTTAGTGTTGTAGGATCTGGAACAATTCAAGTAGATAAGGGTAATTTCAATGATGTATTATGTGTTCCAAGTCTTTCTTATAACCTTCTATCAGTATATCAAATCACTCATTTAGGTGAAGGTAGAACCATAGATTTTTCACCTCACCAAGTTGTAATCAAGGCTCTAAAATATCCTAAGCATGTTCTTGCCACTGTAATTGTTGATGATATTACTAGGTTGTACAAATTTGACAACTTTGGGTCCTCATCTTTTTCATCAGTTTTTGTTACTCATAGCGATGACTTGAGAAAACTTTGGCATGAGTAGTTTGGTCATCTAAACTATCGCTCATTGCAACAACTATGTAATCAATAGATGGTGACTGGTTTTCCTCTTGTTTCATGTAGAGATGGTGTTTGTGCTGGTTGTGTTCTCGACAAACATCATCGGGACAATTTTGACTATCGTGCCTCTTTGCATGTCTCGGGTCCTTTGCAGCTTGTTCACAGTGATTTGTGTGGTCCACTTTATTCTCCTTTTTATGGGTGAAAGTATTTCTTAACTTTCATTGAAGATTTTTCCAGAGGTACTTGGGTTTACTTCTTAAAACTTAAGAGCAAAATTTTTGACAATTTTTTGGCCTACAAGGTCCTTGTAGAAAAACAATATGGACATCAAATTCAAAAAGTTAAGAACATATAATGGAGGCGAATATGTGAACAATAATTTTACAAGTTATTGCACTACACAGGGAATCCAAATGCAACACACTGTTCCATATACACCACAACAAAATGATGTTGTTGAGAGAAAGAACCACACATTAACAAAAATGGCTAATTGTATGATCCAATATAAGGGATTAAGTCTAAAGTATTGGGCGAAAGCAATCCACTGTGCAAATTACATAGTAAATCACACTCCCACAAAGGTTGTTAAAAATATAACACCAGAAGAATCTTGCACTAAAATTAAACCAGATGTAAGCCACTTCTGTGTGTTTGGCAGTATAGCATGGGCTCACATTCCTGATGAGAAAAGGAAAGCATTGCAACCTAAAAGTGAGAAGTGTATATTTTTTGGTTATTCTAAATATGTCAAATGTTTTAGACTTCTTCAACCACATTGTAATGAAATTATTATTAGAAGAGAGAAGAGATGTTAAATTTGATGAAAATCTCTTGGCCTGCGAGCCTAATTCGATGATTGCGCCTTCTTCGGCCTACGAGTCATATTCAACGTTTGTGCCTTCTTTTGTTCCTATTCTGGTTTCTTCTTTAGATGATGGAAGTGAGGATGAAAATCCACCTTCACCTGCTCACGTTCCTCCAGATGAGTCCTTTGAACCTGAACCAACATTAGTTCCACTGCTTCCTAGATGGGTTTGTTCAACACAATAAGTAGCTCGTGGTCTTGTCAATGATTCTTCAGATGAACGTTGAACACATTCAAATTTCCAATGAGCCTCCTCTCTTTTGGCTCAAGTTTCAAAGACTCATGATCCAAAGACATTTTCATAAGATTTAGGTCATCCAGATTGGGATACAACAATGAATGAAGAGCGTCGTTCTTTAATGAAAAACGATACTTGGGATATTGTACCTCTTCCAAAAGGAAGAAAACTTGTCAGATGTAAATGGGTCTACAGAACTAAGTATGCATCAGATGTAAGTGTTGAAAGACACAAGGCTCGGTTAGTTACCAAAGGATTTTCTCAATTTGAAGGAATTGACTATAATAAAACCTTTGCCTCTGTAGCCAAAATGAATTCCATCCACCTTGTTCTTGCCCTTGCTGCATCACATAAATGGGATTTCCATCAGATGGATGTTAAATCCACCTTCTCGCATGGATATTTTCAAGAAGAAATATACATGGAACAACCTCCTGTCTATGTCCAGAATGACTCTATCCTTGTTTGTCACCTTAAAAAATCTCTTTATGGTCTTAAGCAAGCTCCCCGAGCTTGTTATGCCAAAATGGACAACTTTCTTATTGACATCAGATTCTCTAGATGCCATTATGATCCTAATGTCTATACCAAGAAAGTAGGAAAACATTTCATAATCCTTGTCCTTTATGTTGATGAAATTATACTTACTAGTAGTGACTCAAAACTTTTAAACCATCTGAAAACCAACCTTAAGAATAAATTTGAAATGACAGACTTAGTTTTTTTGCACTATTTCCTTGGCCTCCAAGTTTTGCAATCCAATGATGGAATTTTTATTTCCTAGTCTAAGTATGCTTATTAACTTCTTCGTCTCTTTCACATGGATGATTTTAAACCATCCCCTTCTCCCTTCTAGTATGGATTCAATCTTATTGCCACCTGTACTTCTCCCAAAGTTGATGCCACCCTACATTGTCAGTTAGTTGGTAGCCTCTTATACTTGACTCATACATGTCTTGATATTTCCTTTGTTGTTGGTCTTGTTTCCCGGTATATGAAAACACCCCATGAAATCCATGGAAAGAAGATAAAAGGATACTTCGCTATGTCTGTGGTACAGTTCAGTTCGAGATACATTACAGTTTAGGAAGGAATCCTTTATTGGTTGGTTTCACTGATTTAGATTGGGTCGGCTACCCTGATGATCGAAAGTCTATTGCAGGTTATGTTTTCAGCCTTGGTTCAGTACCTATCACTTGGGCTTGTAAGAAACAACAAGATATTGCACTTTCTTCAGCAGAAGCAGAGTACCGAGCAATGATAAATGAAAGTAAGGAAGCCTTATGGCTTCGACAAATCCTTTCAGAGTTTGGATTCCAGCAACAACATCCGACCAGCCTTTGGTGTGATAATTAGAGTGCCATCAAACTCTCCAAAGACCCAATTCAACATCAGCGCAACAAGAACATCGAGATACACATGTACTTCATCAGAAATATCATTCATGATCAAGGTTATTGATGTGCTCTTTTTCCCTATAGAAGATTAAGTTGCAGAAATTTTCACAAAGTCTCTTACAAAAGCGAAGTTTTCCAAACTTCTATCTATGTTAGGATTTCAGGAAGTTGTCATTAAGGGGGGATAGTCTCTAATGCCTCCTTCCTTATCCTATTGTGTCACTATTGTAAATCCTTCAATCCTATCCCAAGTAGTTATTAAGGGGCGATGTTAGGATATTTAGACACTTAGGAATTAGTTAAGATCTACTTGATCTAATGTGTCTTTAGGTAAAAGTGTGTTTCTTAGTGTGTTTCTTTAGTATGAATTAGTATGCATTTGTAATTAGGAAATCCAAAGGTCATGATATGTTCCCGACAAAGACTGATCTGACGGTTCATATTCTCCTCGATCTTAACGACCATTGATTTGTGGCTTAACACCTGATTAGTCCATGATCTCTATTTAAAGATCATGGAGGGTCATTTGTCAATGATTGATTGTGAGAAACTCTCTTGTAAAATCTCTTTGTAATATTTTTCTTTTGCATTAATAAGCTACTCCAAGTGTCCGTGTTGGATGGGGTCGTGGATGTTTCCCCGTAACTATTTTACCACATCAAAACATTGGTGTGTTGTTCTTTGATCTGGTTGTGTGAGTGGTTATTGAAGGTGTTCGTCCTTTATTGGAATACCTGTTTTGTCGAACAATCAAGAGGAGGCAAAGGAAAAATCCCGATGAGCAAGGAATCCTTAAGGAGATCTACTCCTACACTCTCATGCCCAAGACTGGAACCTAGAAAAGGGAAATTTTTCGTTGCAGAATCATGGAGATCTGGAGTGCAATAGTAAGTTTGGTCAATAGTGACAATTTTCCCTTGATCGGGAAATTGTAAAATACAAAACAATGAATATGTGACGGAATTCATTGCATAGAACCAAATACGACCAAGTAACAAATTGTAATCCAGGGGTGCATAAACCACTTCGATATCGACTGAAACTATTTTACCCTTCAATGTTAAAACGAAACGCTGCAGGAGTCCATGAGGTTGGAAACCTCATCCATCAAACGATTTAAGGGTGGTAGGAGATTGGTTAAGTTTAGGAGAACTAATGGATCTCCAGCAAGACAAAGACATGACACATGTGGAGGCTCCTTCATCCAAAACAATGTGATGTATGTTCTTTCCACAAACCAAATTTTGAATTTGGAATGCTAGGTGGTGTGAGAGCCTCTCCTTAAAATAGCCTAGATTAAACATAATCAGATTCGATTCCTTTGGATCCATAGCTCTAATGGCTGACAACAGGGTTCTACGTTGAATTGGACAGTTTTATAGAACTTCGAGGGTTGACATAGCATAAGGTGCTTGGGCCAAATATTCAAGAATATTGTAGTTTTGGGAGACACATGCACTTAGATTAAAGGTCACTTTTTGATTTGTGCCCTTGGGTGGGCACAACACTGTGTCATAAAGTGGCTTCTCAATATGAAGACAGGTGAAAGATGGAGGAGTGGATGTGGAGGGTTGATCAATAGCCTTTCCATTAGCATGATTACTTGGAAGAGTGTCATAAGTATTTTCTCAGGTCATTAAATTAGCTTCCTCCTTACACATAAATACCTAATCGATGCTTGAGGAAGCATCCCCATGATAGGAATGACCTTTGTTTCCCACTTGCAGAGAGGCAAGATTTTGTGAAACAAAATGTTGTTGTTGAACCGAGAAAGGATCAGTTAACACTACGGATAGGGAGGTACCTTTCAGAAAGTTATTGACTTCCTCTCAATGAGGATAGTATTTTGTGTAGTTGTCCTCCTTACAAATCATGCAAGGAAACTTAGATTTCTTATTTGGTTGAGTATTAATAATCTTTGTAGTATCCTGTTGGTTAGAAGATTTCTTTGATTTAACCTTGTTCTTATTTTTCCTTTTGGTTGTTGAGATGAAGTGGATTGGACCACCTTCACCTCAGAGGTTTGAGTAGGAGAGGAATTAGTTTTGATGTTAGTAACAAAAACCAGTTCCAGAGCAGGTCTTATCGGATCATTTGATTGATGAGGAGCATGGGGGATCAGATCATAAAGTGTGTCATATTAGGTATATACCAAGTCCAAATATTGAGCATGGCTAATAGCTTGCTCCTCAGTAACAACCCCTCCCATAGAAACATCTATGGTGATGGGTGGAAACAACAACTTTGTAAACCAATCTGTGAGGATTTGGTTTGGATTTGGAGCTTTAATCAACTATATCCTCCATCTCCACTCATGAAAATGATCAGATATGTGGGTGGAAGAGGATTGTCGGAGTGAGGTCAAAATCTATGTACCGGTCTTGTAACGTATATGACACTGGAAATGCATCAAAAAAGTCATGGAAAGAGAGTTAAATTCGACAAAGGAGTTACGCGACAACTCAATATACCATTTGGCTGCTACACCTGTGAGTTTTCTCTGAAATATACTCAGACAAATGGAGTCATCCATCAGAGAGTTTGAAGAACACCATAAATGGAAAGTCATAACATGAATGTTAGGATCTTCCCCAGGTTTTCCGTTGAATTTTGGGATGTCAGATAGTAATTTGGCAGGGATGGAGGGCCAAAATGGGGCATGTTGAATGGGATTGTTTGTCAAACGCGACATATCTGGCATATATAATGTAGCCAAGAATGGAAGTTTCCAGTTATTGTGTGTGGCATGAGAACACCAGTAGGACCATATCTAGGTTGTGGTGAGATGGAAAAACTAGATGGTCCTCCCATGTATGGTGGTTGACCTGAAGGTCCCCTTGTGTATGGTGAATTTCCGGGTTGTCCACCCATGTAAGGTGGTTGTCCTAATTGTCCACCCATGTATGGTGGTTGAACATATGGACCTCCTACATACTGAGATTGACCTGATGGTCCCCCCATGTATTATCGTTGGCCCGATGGACCTAACATATATTGTGTTTGAGGGGGTTGTTGTGTTGGAATCATGGGTTTTACTGACTGATAGGGAAAAGTTCCTTGCTGAGGAATGCCCATTGGATTGGGCTTACCCCATAAAGGATTAGCAACTTTTGGATATGGTTGTCCAGGATACATGCCAATGGAAGTAGGGATAGAAGAGCTTGTAGGAGCGACTTGTCCCCGAGTTTGTTGATGTTGAACCCACATAGGATTTTTCCCCATGGCTGAAGGTTTCCCCCCAGTAAAAAGTTTCCCTCCAGCTGAAGGTTTCCCCCTCAACTAAAGATTGGATTCCCATTGAATATTGACCTCCAACAAAGGGTGTACCCATTTGTAAAGTTGGAGAGGGAGGGTGAGGATCTTGTGTAAATTTGGTTGTGTGAACGAATTTACTACTGGTCATATGACTGATGGGATGACCAAGTAAAACACTTAGTGTGTGCATGTGCGGAAATAGTGAAGCATGAATATTACCTGAATAATGTTTGAAGGGATATGTATTCGTGAGTGGTTGTGTCAGGGTTACTTGGGTCACCGATGTTCCCAATAAATAAGAACCAACAACCATATCAACTACAAGAGTTTTGGATAAAGATAAATTCTCAATTCCTTAAGGACAACCAAATGATGATGGGTTCATGCCAAAAGATCTCCTAATGGATTAACCATACGGTAAATTGTAAGAAGAATAAGCATCAATAAATGTCGATGAGGGTACAGGTAATGGGCCATGTGGATTAGTGATAGGAGGTTTTACTGGGAGGAAAATTCCTTATAAAAAGGTTGTAATTGGTTCTTCTTCATGGTGGTCACTTTCAAGAGCTACACTCCTGAATTCAAAATGAATTTCCTCGTTAATAACTCCTTCGTTCAAAGGATTTCTTTGATGTTCATAAATTTTAGGATCGAGACCTTGCATGCTGTGAGATTTTCCTAAGGCCAACTACGAACCCTAAGATAAACAATCAAGAAAACAATATATAAAGGATCTTCCGATGACAGGATATCAAGCCACTAGTGAAGAAATGAGAAGAAGTTGCCCTGACCTCCATGTAACAACCCTTCTTAGTGTAATCTATCCCTGCTTTCGTGGGATTACCCTCCAAGGATCCTGAAAGTGTGATACAATGTCTTCCCTGGGTACCATGGGAATCCCCCCACAATCATCTCTGTAGATACCTAGGAAAGGCCACTAAGGTTACCAACTGGTAGTCAGCCTATGGGTGGGTACATTTGACAGTCGAGACCGAACATATGGGAAGGATATAAAATTCTAAATCTCTTCAAGAGAATTGAAGACAAGCAAACCGATAAGACTCCTAAGGACCCCAAACGGATTCAAGATTCATGAAGCATTGATACCAAATGTGTAAGTGACCTAACCCGCACATAGGTAGAACAATATATTCAGATTTAATAAAGGTCAATATTAATAAGGCCTTGCAATAAAGTAGAATAAGTCAAATGTAAGAATACCTAATAGAAGCTTCCACTTCTAGAAGGATCTTCCTCTATATGGTTCTTTTGATAGACATATTTAGTATAAATAGGAGTCGAGGGTATGAGAACCCTAGCTTCGATATTATTGTAATAGAGCTCTGCTCGACTGGAGGTTTCCCCCTAGAAGAGGCTCATGAACATTGTTCTCAGAGTCAAAGTTCTCTTTCTAGTGTTATTTTGATATCATTTCAGTGTTATTGTGGTGTTGTTCTAGTTATATTGTTGTTTATCTGCAATTTCTATCATTTTATTTCTATTCTGCATACTTTTTATATCTGGAATATTACAAGTGGTATCTGAGCACTTTCCTCAGCAGAAACTGTGGGTTAATTTTTTTTTTCAGGGTAGAGACGTATTCTGACGTCTTTAAGCCAAAGAGATTTGTCAGTACACGCATAAACCCGCGCTTGAGGGATTCATACATGCAAGAAATACAAGTGGTACTTAAGTGCACATCTATTGGCCACCCTTGTAACCCTTGTTGGTACCCCTTTGAGTGGTAGTGCATCAGACAACACCTGTGTACGAATAGACCTAGATTACTTGAATCCTGATAAACTGATCAGCCACCTGACTGCTATAGTGCCACCGAGAATAGCAGTCGAGAAGATACTCTCTAGTACCTGGGTAGTCAGATAGTACGGACAAGGGCACAGTTTAGCCTCCTTATTTCGTGCCCTGAGATATTGGGCCGAGTACTACTGTTGGATCCCACACATATATCAGAGAGCTATAGCACAAGGAAAACCCTTGTCTGTAGAACCCTTGAATACCTAACCCTTGGGGAGGGAAACAAAAAAATTAAAACAGACAAGATCTATTGTCGCGCAACTGTGTTCGGGTTTCCAAATCACTACACATTTCTTCCTGGTTAAGCATTTGGGCATTTCATCACTGCAGTATTTTTCAGACCGGAGTATAACTCCACAGGTGTAAAAAAATTTATTTGATACCTATTCCTTTGGATTTATGTCTTCGTCCTTATCACATTCATACATATCATTTTTCAGCAAAAGTTTTGACCCCACCCACCCCATTTTGGTTCCCTCGTCATGATGGCCCATACCCGTAGCCAAGACTTGGAAGCTCACTTCAATACCTTGCAATCTAATTTCATAGAGACCCAACAAGAAGTGAAACAACTCAGTGCCAATGTTGTCGCCATCAATACAACCATGCAATCCTCCATTGCCACCTCAATCGAGGAACTCAAACAAGAGATGACTACCCAACTTGAATCTGTCATTTCGATGATCTGCACCAAGTTGCATATCCCTCCAGATAACCCTTTATCTGACCCACCTCCACATATTGAAGCTAAAACTTCCTCTCATTCCCATAATTTTCAGCCCCATCACTTTCAACGTGACCTATGCCTTCCATGGGTGGATGTGACCAAATTTGATGGCTTGGATCCCATTGGTTGGGTAACCCAAATGGAACATTATTTCTCTTTATATGACATTACAGATGACTTGGGAAAACTCCGGTATGGTGTTTTCCATCTAGATCAAGAATGTTGGCAATGGTGGTAAAGGAGAAAAACTTCCCGTCAAGGGTATATTGCTTGGACACACTTTGTGGTAGAGCTTTATGATCACTTTGACATGGACACCAACCATCTAGGTCATTTGACAAAGTTGAAACAATCTGAAACAGTGGAAGACTTTATAGCTTCTTTTGAGCGCTTGGCTTTTCAGACAGAGGGCATGTCTGATGCCTTTTTTTGAGAATGTTTTATCAGTGGCCTCAAGGATGAGATTTTTGCCCATGTCCTCATGGCTCAGACTTAGATTTGGGTGGAGGCTACTAAAAGATATAAAGAATCACAACATGTTGTATCTTCTCAAAATTGGAAACCGTCCTTTATCCCTCGCACTAAACTAGTAAATCCAACTACTCCCTCTGCTCCACTAAAGATCAAAAAATTGACTAGGGATGAAATGGATGAATTCCAACTCAAAGGCCTTTTTTATAATTGTGATGACAAATATTTTCCGGGCCACAAGTGTAAGGAACAAAATATTTTTATGGCCATCTCGGAGGATATTTCGGAAGAGGATGTTGAAAATACCCTTGTGTCTGAGTCACCTGAAACCACTGACATAACCTCTCCCTCAAACCCTCTCGAAGTAGAACCGGTCATTTCCCTAAATTCTCTCACTAGCTTCTCTACTCCCCAAACCCTCAAGCTAATCAGTTACATCAAGCATAGGAAGGTCATCATTCTTGTTGATAGTGGAAGCATCCATAATTTTATTCATCGCCGCATTGCCCAAGAAAATCTTTTCTATATCGATGCAGTCAATAATTTCCAAATCATGATTTCCAATGGTGGCTCCATGAAATGTGGAGGGCGTTGTGAAAATGTGCATCTCCAAATTGGTGACTACCACCTGGAATCTCATATGTTTGCTATCGACATGGGCGGTTGTGACATTGTGTTGGGTGCAGACTGGCTAAAGACTTTGGGTCCCATTCTCATGGATTTTAAGGAATTAACCATGCAATTCGACCAGGAGGGCCAACAATATAAGTTCCAAGGCATCACCACCGGTTCACCTGAGATAATTAGTTCCCATTGCATGGAAAAGCTGCTCAAAAAAGGTCATTCTGGCGTTATTTCCCAACTCCATGCCATACAAGCAATAGAGACACCCTCGGTGCTGCAAGACCTCCAATCCATCCTCTCTAAACATCAAGTAGTATTTTCCACTCCCTAGGGACTCCCTCCTTCCTGTGGTGTTCATGATCATTCCATTCCCCTTGTACCAGGAATCCTTCCTCCCAATATCCGTCTGTATTGTCACCCCTTTTCCCAAAAAAATGAAATTGAGAAAATGGTTCAAGAACTCTTTAACGTAGGCGTTATCCGCCCTAGTATGAGCCCCTACTCTTCTCCCGTGGTCATGGTCCCAAAGAAAGAAGGTTCTTGGCAAATGTGTCCTGACTTCCATGCCCTAAAAAAACTTACCATTAAAGAAAAATTTCCCATTCATGTCATTGATGACCTCTTGGATGAATTGAGTGGCGCCCAATTCTTTACTAAACTTGATCTTTGTTCTGGCTACCACCAGATAGTATGAAAGAGGCATACATTCCTAAGACTGCCTTTAGAACTCATGAGCACCACTATGAGTTTTTGGTCATGTCCTTTGGCTTGTGTAATGCCCCCTCCACCTTTCAAAGCCTCATGAATCATGTCTTTCGTCCTTTTCTCCATCATTTTGTCTTAGTTTTCTTTGATAATATCCTCATCTATAGAAAAACCTGTACATACCATCTTGCTCATGTGGATCGATTTCTCCATCTACTCTCTCAACACCATTTTTTCCTGAAACAGTCTAAATGTGCTTTTGGCGCCTCAGAAGTCGAGTACTTGGGTCGTATGGTTGGAAATGATGGCGTCAGGGTGGATCCTAAAAGGATTGAAGCTATGCAAGACTGGCCTCACCCAAAGACTCTCAAAATATTATGTGGATTTATGGGCTTAACATGTTATTATCGTAAGTTTGTTAAGAATTATGGAAAGATTGCAGCACCTCTCACTGCACTCCTAAAAAAAAACTCTTTCACTTGGACTCCAACAACTTATCAAGCTTTTCAAACCTTGAATATGGCCATGTGCACCACTCCATTCCTAACCCTTCCTGATTTCACAAAGACCTTTGTCCCGGAATGGGATGCTTCATGGGAAGGAATTGGTGTTATCCTTATGCAAGAGGGTTGGCCTTTGGCCTTTACCAGCGAGCAACTGTCTGAATGAAATCTAGGAAAATCAATCTATGAAAAGGAAATGTTGGTTATTCTTCATGTCGTTGATTTGTGGCACCCTTATCTATTGGGGAAACGCTTCCAAATTAATACAAACCATCAAAGGCTCAAGTATTTTCTGGAACAACACATTTCCTCCCCAGAGCAACAAAAATGGGTGACTAAGCTATTTGGATATGATTATGAGATCATTTACAAGAAAGGCAAAGACAATGTGGTTGCATATGCACTTTCCCGAAAATATGAAGATGAAGGATCCCTTTTTTCTCTCTCCTTCATTGCACCAGATTGGCTCCAAGTCGTTCGTCAGGAATGGCTACACGATCCCAAAAGTTTGCATTTGATACAACAATTGCAGTCCAATGCTATAGTTTCCCTAAGGTACTCTTGGATCCATGATGAGCTTCGATACACAGGTCATTTGTATTTAATTAAACAATCAAAACTTAAATCCACGGTACTTTCTGAGCTTCATGCTACACCCACAGTTGGGCACTTCGGGTTTACCAAAACCTATCATAGGGTCAAATGTTCTTTTTTTTGGGATGGTATGAAACAAGACATTCGTAATTTCATCGTTGAATGTGATGTGTGTCAATGCAACAAGGGAGAAACAATGAAATCTCCTGGCACACTACAACTTCTTTCGATTCCACTTGCTATTTGGAGGGATATCTCTATGGATTTTATTACAGACTTACCCAAATCAGGAAATAAATCAGTCATCATGGTGGTTGTTAGTTTCCTTTCCAAGTCTGCTCATTTCTGTGCTCTTCAACACCCATTTACAACATCCACTTTGGCTCAACTTTTCATGGATCAGGTCTTCAAGCTTCATGACATGCCACATTCTATTGTTTCTGATCGCGACCCAACTTTCACCAATAGTTTTTGGCAAGAACTGTTCAAGCTACAAGTCACCCAATTTCATCTCAGCACATCTTATCATCACCAAACTGATGGTCAACAAGTGTTTGGAAACATATTTAAGGTGTTTTGCCTCAGAAAATAAAAATCAGTTGGCTCAATGGTTACCCCTAGTTGAATGGTGGTCTAACACTTCATACCATACCGCTACACGCATGACTCATTTTGAAGCGGTATATGGATAAAATCCACCTTCAGTTCTCTCATACTTACCTAGTGTCTCGAAGGTCCAGGCGCTTGACCAAACGCTTATAGTTCGAGAGGCTATTCTCCGTACCCTCAAAGTGAATTTGGTCATGGCACAAAATCACTTGAAGCAACAAGCAGACCAAGGTCACTCCGAACGTCAATTTGCAGAAGGGGATCATGTGTTTCTTCGACTGCAACCTCACAAGCAAAATTCCCTCAAGGCCGAGCATTGTCAGAAGTTGGCGCCCAAATTTTATGGTCCTTATACCGTTCTCAAGCATGTGGGACAGGTGGCCTATCAATTGGATTTTCTCAGTCATTCTAAGCTACATCCTATTTTTCATGTTTCATGATTAAAGAAGGTTATTGGAACTAAGTGCCAAATTCAAACCAACCTTCCTAAGTTGGACGAAGAAGGATCCATTTGGCTACAACCACAAGCAGTTTTGGACTAGTGTGAGCATCACCTGCATCAGAGAACATCAAGGAAGTGTTAGTCTAGTGGAAAGATACAACTCCAGCAGATGCCACTTGGGAACCAACTACCATTCTGCAACAATTTCCACATCTCAAGCCTTGAGGACAAGGTTGTTTTTAAGGGGGAGGACATGTTAGGTACCTAACCTGCACATAGGTAGAACAATATATTCATATGTAATAAAGTTCAATATTAATAAGGCCTTGCAATAAAGTAGAATAAGTCGAATGTAAGAAGACCTAATATAAGCTTCCACTTCTAGAAGGATCTTCCTCTAGATGGTTCTTTTGATAGACATATTTAGTATCAATATGATTCGAGGGTATGAGAACCCTAGCTTGGATATTATTGTAATAGAGCTCTACTCGATTGGAGTTTTATGCCTCAAAGAGGCCCATGAACATTTCTCTCAGAATCAAAGTTCTCATTCTGGTGTTATTTTGATATCATTTCAGTGTTATTGTGGTGTTGTTCTGGTTATATTGTTGTTTATCTGCCATTTCTATCATTTTATTTATGTTCTGCATACTTTTTATATATGGAATATTACAAAATGAAACCAATGGTTTCTCAAGAAAACCCCCAATATATGCTCATTTCGCTACGATTGGTCAAGCTTTGGAGGGGTAATCTTCGCTGCTCTTCCACACATGACCTCATGTTTATCCCTTGTGTTAGATGGGGTTCTCGGCTATGCTTATACGAAAATTGGATTTGTTCACTCTTTAGTGTTCTACAATATGTTTAGTAGTCTTGGGCGATTTACTCACTTTACCTAGTCCAAAGATCCTAATCTTATGCTACTGTTGTTGTACTAAAAACCAAAAAATGTCTAGTGGATTTTATTAGCATGTGGTTGATTTTAATGGCTTTTTACTCAGAACTTTCATGTAGATGAAACTGATGATGTGTAGAATCAACTCCAATATAATTTAAAATAATGAGATGCAATTCTTTCTTTTCGATGAATTCTATGCATGGGAAGGAGAAGAGTTCTATTCTTCTTAACATAAGAAAGTACTCAAAATTGTGTAACTTTTCAATTTCTGGGAGCAAGATGATGCCAAACTACCAAGAAAATGTTTCTGAAATCCAAATGGAAAACAAGTTATTTTCCAAGCATGTACCAAAACTAATTTCCTAAGAATGCAACAATTTTTTTGTTCGATTATGTATGCAATGAGATATGCAAACTTTTATTCTTGTTAAATTTCAAGTGAAATGAAATAAATCAATGTTTGACATAAAGAAACACAAGGATAAAAAGAAAATAAACAAAGTGCACTAAAAAACTGAAGAGAAATGAAATAAATCAAGTATAATAATGCACTTCACAACTTGTTCAATTAGGAAATCAAAATATGTAAAGGATAAAAGATACAAACACTCTTGAAAATCCTAAAAAACGAGCAACAAGAATCATGAAAAAATTGAAACCAAAGAAAAACAAAGAAAAAATTCATGAAACCACTTAAAAGAAGGGACTGGTGCCTCTGTTACCAAAGGAACAGAGTGATATGACTCTCCCTAGGAGACCAAGGGGGATCACTAGTCAAGCTAGTGGCTCCCTGGTAGCCATTATTGGGGAGTGTTGGTCCTTAAAGTGCTTGAAAAAAGAACAAAAAATATTAAACTCAGTAGAGACTCAGTCAATGACTCTGTAAACTTCTTGATGAAGATGAGGGAAGGGGAAATGACTTAGAATCAAGAATCAAACAAACAAGATCCAATCATAGACAAAGGTTTTATATGAATCAAAGGAAAGACAAGTTAAAGTCCAATTCCTAGTGGAGTCACCATTTTTATGTTATGATAAATCTTATCCTGCAAAAAGGTTAAGCTCCCCTTTGGACCAATATCCCTTCTTTGGTCCAAAGACAGAACTAAACAAATGGTTTCTACTTTCCTTATAGATCTAGTTTATAACTAGTCAGAATGAGAAAGAGAAAGAGTGTTGCATACCTTGTTTCGATGTTTGTCCTTGTATCTACAAGCTTTAGGCTTGATTTCCAAGCTCCTTAGTGTGAGTTGGGACTTGCAATGAACAACAAAGAAATCCTTTCTCATACTCTATATGATTAGATAAAACAGATCTATCTATACCCTATTTGACTTAAGTATATAAATTACAATGTACAATCATAATGAAAGGAATAAGCCAAGTTGATATTAAATGGAAAGCCAAAAGAAGGCACTTACAAAACATGCTTGACGATGCACAAATATTCTCCTAGCTCTCCTCGTCCAACCCTTGTACAAAATTCTTGAGATCAAAATGATGATACTTCAATGGATTTCCCTATCTCGGGATCAAAGGTTTGACACCTGAAATCTTCCCCCCTTTACGTTGGAAATGCCTTCAATTTATAGGATTGGGAGGCTCAAACACCATGATATATTTAGGGAAGTGGTTGAGATTATGGCTCCATGAGTTGGGATTTGATCCTAAGATAGAGCCATATAATAGGATTCGAGCAAAACCAACCTCATATCTTTAGATATGTCCCTTAGGAAAAGGTGGGATACTCCATATTTTCCTCTAACCAAAGTGGTGCTCCCCCTAAGTTAGATACAAGGAACCAATGGAACTCCCTTAACATGGAAAGGGGAGAATCGATGCTTCCTATACATGTACAGGGGGGAACCACCCTTCATAAATTCCCAAAAATGGGTTGAATTTTCAAGTGAAAATCATGTTTATGACCTTGAAATGATGGGTTTCTTCCTCCAACGTGACTTAGGGATCATGGAAAATGTTTTTCATCGTGTCAATGAGTTGCGACACTTGGAAAATTTCATGCGACACTTAGTAAGGTGCATACGACACTTGACAAAGTGCATGCGACACTTTAAAAGGTACATACGACACTTTGCGATACTTGTGACACTTAGGGTGCGACACTTAAGTGTGGCATTTTGATGTGTAACACTCAACATTCTCTATTTTATTAAAACACACACACACATTAAAAAATATATCAAGGTCCATTGTTTATCCTTAATCACCCAAGAGATGGCTTATTGTTTTTCTATAATAACACTTATAATTTCAGATTGGGGGAAACATGGGTGTTACAAGGAGAGCCAACCAATGTAGGCTAGTTAAGGATGAAAAGTCATATTCTATAAATGCACATAAGGACAAGGCAAAAATCTCTTTGATCAACACTCATCAGGATAGAAGAATCATTAGAAACACAAATAAGTTTTTCTTGTTATTTTTGAGAGAAGGAAAGAAACATAGAGAAGGTAGTAAGTTGGAGATGAAGGTACACTTATAATTTCAGATTGGGGGAAACATGGGTGTTACAAGGAGAGCCAACCAATGTAGGCTAGTTAAGGATGAAAAGTCATATTCTATAAATGCACATAAGGACAAGGCAAAAATCTCTTTGATCAACACTCATCAGGATAGAAGAATCATTAGAAACACAAATAAGTTTTTCTTGTTATTTTTGAGAGAAGGAAAGAAACATAGAGAAGGTAGTAAGTTGGAGATGAAGGTATCCTTGGAAGGATGTAGTGGAAAACTTAAGGTATCCTTGGAAGGATGTAGTGGAAAATAATTCCAACAACTACAACAATTGATTGAACCTTACAATGAAGTGTTTCAAGTTTCTTGGGGGATGTCGCCCAAGCGAGCGGTTGAACATGAGATTCAGTGGTTGTCGAGTCAACACCACTGAACATTGGGCTATATAGGTAGTCCATTGAAGCAGATGAAGTGAAGAAGAAACTACAACAATAGTTGGAGTAGGGAGTCATCGAAGCTAGTATGTTTCCATCTGGTTCACCCATTATTATGGTGCCAAAGAAGGATGAAATATGGAGAATGTGCATTGACTATCGTGCCCTAAAGAAAATCACCATCAAGAATAGATATCCACTGCCAAGGATTATGAATTGTTGGATTAGCTGCAACAAATCAATTTCTTCACCAAGTTCGACTTCAAATCAGGTTACCATCAAGTGAGAATCAAAGCACAAGACATGTGAAATATATCATTTAAAACAATATTACCAACTTAACAAGAACTATGACCTCAAAATGAGAACTCCAGCCCAAAAAAACCATATTTTTGCATAAAAAACATGAAAATCATCCCCAAATCAAAAAGTGGTGCTACCGGTAGCATCATGTTTTCAAACGGGGTCAAAATTACAACATTTTTCAAGCATGACCTTCAAAACTCATACAATAGCTCAGAAAAACCTTAAAATTAACACCTAAATAAAAAGGTGACGCTAAATAAAGAATTTTTTTTTCTAAACGTTAAAATTATGGCTCATTTCGACCTACTTGAAACCGTGGTTTTGACAATAGATCCCTATGCAAAAAAAAACAAAAAAAAACCCAATATTAGATACAAAATAGTCACTTAAAAAATTATTTACTAATATATATATCTTTTTGCCTTAAATTTACATTGAAAAATAAATAAATAGAAAGGACAAAATCTTCTCAAATGTTTTTTAAATGAAGAAAAAAATACATTCAAAAAAATATATTCAAAACCCAAATTATAAAAAAAACAACATTAAAAAAAAAGGTGGGAAAAAAAAACTAAAAAGTGAAAAAAAAAAATTAAAATTTCCTAAAAAACAATAATCTAGATAATAATAATAATAATATGTTTTTAAGGTCACGGCCAAGACAGACACCAAATTGGTGTATGATACCCCCTTGTTTGTGGGACAAGGGACCCCCTCTGCCAATGATTTGAGTGGTAAAGTCTACGGAGGTATACATACCCTACCCCCCTCTGGATTTGAACTTGTGACCTCTTAGGAGGAAACACATGTTCTTAACCATTAGGCTCACTCAGGTTGTATTAAAAATATATATACATATTTTAAAAAAATGATAATGAAAATAACATTTGAAACGTTAAAAAAAAAAAAACACACGCACACACTAAAATAAAAACAAAATGAAAAAAATATATTTAAAAAATAATCTAAAATTAAAAAAAAATGAAAAAAACCTAAACTAAAACATTATATTAAAAAATTTAAAGAAAAACAAAATTAAAACATAAATTTTATAAAAAATTTAAAAATAAAATAAAAACTATACACACACACACACACACACATATAAAGTATACGTAGTTTATATATATATATATATATATATATATATATATATATATATATATATATGATGATGATGATGATGATGATTAACGTCCACTAAGACCGAATTGGTCTATCAGACCTTAAGGGGGTAAGTGATTACTTGCGATTCTTTAGAATTTTGTTTATGTGCTCGAAAATCATTAAGAGAAGATTTCTAAGATCACCATACTTTTGTTGAGTTAGGAGGTTAGGAAGGTTGGTAGTGTGACACATATTTTGAAAATGAGATCTAATATGCGTATAGGATGGACGATCTAAGAGAAAGTGCTTTTCATCTTCAACCTTCTTAGTGTCACATAGGTGACACACTCATTCATCCCATGACATTTTAGGAATTGATCAATGCCCAGTTTCACTATGGAGCTCGTGAGAATTTGTTCTTATCTTAGCAATGTTTATTTTTTTCTTTACACTTGGAAAAACAGATAGATAATTTGTATCTTCTAGATTAGGGTTGATTACATCTTTTTTTTTTTTTTGTAAGTGAGTTGAGATTCTGTATTACTGAGAAAAATATGGTACAAAAAGGAAAAGATGGGTATCCCCTGATCTACCAAAAAGGAAACTAGATCAAAGATCCCGAAGTTGCATTGTCTACATAAGCGAGGGGAGGGTTGGGCCGCTACCCGAGGAAACTGACCCAGTCTCCAAAAACTCGCTTGAAAAAACTATACCATAAGATATACATAAAAAAAAAAGAACGTATAATAGGGGTTTCTCATACATTGATAAACAAAATGACCATGGGTTGAGGCTGCGCTAGTCCAAGAGGATTGGATGGCTTTCATCTCCTTCCTTTCTTGCCTTGTTCTCCTTTTTCTGCTCCATCATGTGCGTCTTTTTATGCAGGCTGGTGTTCCGTGTTGGTCTGCTGGAGTGATGTCCATGTGGTGGACATAGCGAACGTAGAGGTGGAATTGTCCAGCCATTCGTTCCATTTTTTCTTTTTGGTTCCTCTGGTCCTTTGCTATTCTTCTTGCGTTGGCCTCCAGGTTGTTGAGGCGGCTTAGAATTTCTGTGAGCTCCTTCTTGTGGCCACAGTTTTCCACTCTACTAGTCTCGTTCTTTTCATCTCTCAGCTTATTTATCAGCAATTTTGTGTGCCAAGCTTCTTCCACCATTTTTTGGTAGAGGGTTGTCCTAGGCTGTGTGGCCCCTGGGTCCCTTATCCCGTTTGCATCTTGGATGAGTTCTGCCCAGGCTTTACCCTGGTGCTTGGTGTTGAATTCTCACTCCCACCTATCTATGACCACTTTTCCCTTTGGATTGACCTTCTCAAGAAAGGTGCTTTTCACCTCTCTAGCCTCCTGCTCCATCCTAATGATATTTTGGGCGCTTGTTGGAAGTTCCTCCCCCTGGGGGCCTCTCTTACTCTGGGTATTCTTCATTCTTACCATCTATGTTTGGGTGTAGTGGCTTTTGTCTTGATTTCATCCTCTGCTTCTATTCGCCCCTTCCTGGTCTCTGTAATTACTTTTGGCTGGTCTATAGCTATCCCTGATGATTATTGTTTTAAGGGGTTTCCACAGATGCGATCTTATCCTAGTAATCATAGGTCTCCCGTAAAGGCATACCTTTTGGTCCTTTTTCATTGTTTCAGAGTGTATTCTCTTGGGAACCTTGTCGTCCTCCTTGCGCCAAACCTTTTCCTTGCATGTTGTACGCGAATCATTTCCTCCCAATGTATCTATGCGTGGATGAGGTGTACCCATTCCTTCTCACAGGCTATCCTTTTGATCTTTGTCCTTTGTCATTTGTGGATTAACCTTTCTTCTCTCCCACAAACAACCCCTGTACTTCATTCTATTGATAGGACCGTGGTGTCGTACCCCCTATTGTGGTGTGACCATGATCTACATTGTAACTCTTGTTTAAATGGTAGCCTATCATATTCTGCCTGGATCCTACTTGCCCTTCAATTAATTATGCACCTTCAGCCTCGATGTGGTACCGTCATAGTCCTTTGCCGCTAGTTGGGTACAGTCTGTCCGAAACTGGACATTCAGGATGTTACTCCATGTGGAATCTAGTTCTGATCCTTCCTTGTCGACCCCTTCGTTAGCGATTCTATCCGCTAGTCCATTTGCTGACCTTTGGACCCAACGCAACTCTGTTGTGATCCCCATTTGCAAATGCTCCTGAATTTTTTGCAGGGAGAAAGCCAAGCGCCAGTGCCTCTGGATTTTTTACACTCTGGTGTCATTTTGGAGTTTTATTACTGTGTTGATAACCATCATGTAATCTCCTTCCACTATGACGTTGGTCATCTCTTCCCGGTGTAGTATCTCAAGGCCGATCTCCAGGGCTCCAAATTCCGCAACATTGTTGGTTGAGTTCCCCAGACTCCCAGTGTACAGCCGGATAATTTTTCCTTGATTGTCCCTGATTACTCCCCCCATACCTGTACATCCCGGGTTACCTTTCGACGCCTTTTCAAAATTTATCTTGAGGGATCCCTCTAGTGGTGGTTTCCAATTGCGCTCACCTACTTGTAGTTGCGGCAACCATCTTACTTGATTGGGGTTGCATCCTTCTTTCAGTTGAAAATCCTCTAGAATTCTAAGATCCTGATCTGTGAGTTGTGCTCCTCCTGTTTGGAAGTTGCGTCTCTGTACCATTTCTCTTGTCATGGATATTATTGTTTCCTTGATCTTTCTTGTCATTCATCTTTGGTTCCTGAAGATGCGTCGGTTTCATTCCTTCTATATTTCCTAAATGATCATGCCGGGAATGAGGGTCCAACATAGATTCACCTCTTCATTTTCGCTGTAGTTTTCCTTCCATGTGTTAATAGTTGCGGAAATATTACCTATGATCCTATTAGATTGTCGGAAGATTCCTGCTGCCCAGTCCCATACTTCTGTTGTGTAGGGACATTCATCTAGAAGATGGTTTGTTGTTTCCTCCTTTTCTTCACATAGGTGACATCTTGAATGGCCTATGAAACCTCTCTTATTTAGGTTTTCCCAAGTTAGGATTCGGTTGTGTAGTATTAGCCACTGGAAGATTTTTATTTTTGGCCAATGGGTGTTGTTCCAGAGCTTTCCCCATTGATGCATCGAGTCTTCTTGGTCTTGGTCCACTATATAGTGGCATAATTATTTAATATAAATTCCCCACCGGCTTTGTGCCCCCATATCAACAGGTCATTTCCATTTGTGACTGCTATTTTTCATCTCCCCAATTCCTCCTCCACCTCTTTTACTGTTGTTGTGGTCTGGTCTCTAGTCTTTGTGGTGAGAGTGTTCTAGATTTTCTATTTGTTCCAATCTGTTTCTTGTTTCCAGTAATGGTAGACTTGGGTTTTGCCTTGCGCCATTGTCTCCTGTTGGAGTTTCTCCCGGCCCGGTTTTTCCATTCTAGGTTCCTGTTGCTAGGAATCCTCCTAGAATTGGATGGTTCTTCCATTCCTTATTTCCCAAAAGCTCTATGTTTGGATCTAGGTCTTGTTGCACCAGGCTAGGTTCCAGATGGCAGAACCTTCCCTGGTGCCTCTGAAGCGGATTTTTTCTTGGTCACAAATGTCTGGGGCATACTTTTCCTTCCATAGGTTGACCCATGGCTTGGTAGTTTCTTTGACCCAGTGCCACCAGAGTTTCACCCCATAGGCGTCATTGGTCACTTGCAGGTCGTGTAACCCCAGGAATCCTTTGATTTTTGGTTTACAAACCTTCTCCCAAGCCACCAGTGCTCGTTTTTTCCTTGTTTCCGCTCCTCGCCATAGGAAGTCCCTTTGTATGGTTCTTATTTTTCGTAGAATCCCCTTGGGGGTTGGGAAAAATGACATCATAAAGGTTGGGATAGCTTGCAAAACCGAATTGGTTTGGATAAGTCTTCCAGCTAGGTTGAGGGTTCTGTACGTCCAATGTTTTACCCAGTCTTGTAGCTTGTTGACTATTCCTTCCCAAGTTGACGTCTTGTAATATTTGTCTATCAGGGGGATGCCCAAGTACTTGGTTGGGAGGGCTTTGCGTTCAAAGCCCAAGATGTTGTCCAAATTCCTTTGGATAGCAGGGTTGGTATTAAAAAAGAAAATCATAGATTTGGACTAGTTTATCTCTACCCCCGAGGCTTCCCCAAACTCGTCTATGATTCATTTGTAGTCTTTCGCTTCCTTGACCATGGGCATGCCATGAAGTATTGTATCATCCATGAACTGTTGATGTGTAGAAGTCGGGAAATTATCGTAGGGTTTGATACCTTTTATTTCCCCTGTTGCGGTTGTGCTTTTTATGCTTCTATTGAAACCTTCCATCATTAGGATGAATAGGAAGGGGGACAATGGGTTTCCCTGTCTGATTCCTCTTGTGGGCCAGTAAGATTTGGCAAGGGCTCCATTTACTAGTAGCAAGAAGCTTGTTGTGGATACTAGGTTGACTATCCTCCTAATCCAGTGTTGGGTGAAGTTAAAGGCTTCCATGGTCCTGACCATATAGTGCCAGCTGATTTTATCATAAGATTTTGCTAGGTCCAGTTGTATTATCATTCCCTCTCTTTTCTGAAGCTTCAGGGTGTGGATAAGTTCATGGGCATGGATAATATTGCCCATTATTTTCCTTCCTTCCACGAAACCTGCATGTTCATGTGAGACCAGTGTGGGTAGGAGTGGTTTCAATCTATTTACTATAACCTTGGAAATGATCTTATACACCACATTGCACAGCGCTATAGGTATGTAACGATCAGGGGTTTTGGCTTCATTTTCTTTGGGGATAAGTGTAATCATTGTGGAATTTAGTGATTTCAAAATGGAGCCTGACCTTCTAGAGTCTTCCACTACCCTATAAACTTCATGTTTGACGACTTCCTAGCAGGATTTGAAGAACTCCACTATGAACCCATCGGGGCCTAGGGCTTTTCCATTGGGCATTTCCTGGAGTGCTTGGTCTATTTCCTCCTCTGCAATGAGCTTGTTCAAGTTTTTATTTTGTTCTTCTATTACCAGGCGAGGAATATGTTGGATTACCTTTTGAATGGCCTTTGTTCTATATTGGTTAGGTTCCTGGGCTATCCCATGGAAGTGGTTTACCAGAGTTTTTTCGATGTCCTTATGTGACTCTCTTTCTATGCCATCTTGGTCCCTAATCTTTAGGATTTTGTTATGGGCTCTTTTCGCCATGGTTGTTCTATGAAAAAACTTGGTGTTCCATTCTCCTTCCTTTAGCCATTTGATACGGGACTTTTGTCACCAGAGATTTTCTTCTTGCTTGCACTGATCATCCCATTCTTGGGTCATCTGGATCTCCTCCTTTTTCCGCTCCTCATTGTAGTCCTCTGAAATGCAGGTTTCCTGGAGCTTTTTCATTTTTTCTTCAATGTTGTTCTTCTCTTGGTTTATATTCCCAAAAGTGTCCTTGTTCCACTCCTTGAGCCTATATTTGATATGTTTTAGTTTCTTATAGAGTTTGAACATCCTTGTCCCTTGCTCTGGTTTCTCCTCACACCACCACTGTTTGATTCTTTCCTTGAAAGTATGGTGTTCAATCCAAAATTTCTCAAATCTGAAAGGTCTATTCTTTGGTGTGGTCTGGAAGCCTGCTTCTAGTTGCTTTGGCCAGTGATCAGATCCCCCCCATGGAAGGATGTTGTAGTTTAAGGTTAGCCCCTACATAATGATTGACTCTGACATTAGGAATCTATCGAGTCTTTTTGTTACTTCATGCTGGCTCATTCTCTTATTGTTTTAGGTGAACTGGCCATTATTGGTTTTCAGATCTACCATCTCCGTTGTGTCTATGAATTTTGAGAACTCCTCCGCATCTCTATCCAATATTATTGTACCTCATTTTTCCTATGCAAGTGATGTGATGATGTTGAAATCCCCAACTAGGATCCAATGGAGGTTGTTGGCTCGGTTTTTAAGATCTTCAAGGTCTCTTAGCATTCCTCTCCTATTCTTTGACACCTGGGGTCCATACACACTAATGCATAAAATCACCTGTGTTCCCAATGAGTTGCATGCGGACCGTAAGGGTATGCCATGTCGCTTCAGCTGCCATTAGGCTTAGTACTTGTGGGTTCCATAGGGTGAGGATACTTCCTGCCATTTGGTGGCCTCCAATAGCCACCATATTCTACTTGCGCCATTGTTGTTGACTAATTATTTCCATTCTGTCTGTATTACACTTGGTCTCTTGAATAAAACAAAGATCTGGTTGTTCCTGTTTTAGTCTATTCCTAAGGATTCGTTGCTTTCTTGGGTTGTTTAGGCCTCTTATATTCCAAGTTATAACCTTCATTTAAACATGTGGGGGGGAGTTGGGGAAGATTTTTTTGATCTAACCCGAGTTTATCAGTAGTGCTCCAAGCTCCTGCAGGGCTACACTATTTGATTTCCTACCTTTTTTCCTCCATGTTTGCTTGGGTGAGAGCTGTGGTTGTCCCTTGCCAACTTTGACTCCTAGGTGTCCAATATCCCTATGTGTACGCTTTAGGCCTCTAGCTTTGGTTTCCTCCCTTAGGAGGAACAAGTACTGGATGCGGTCAAGTTTCTCTGTTGGTACATTGTCTACTCCCTGTCTTTTCCATTGCTCCAATATGTTCATGAGATCTATCCCTTCCCTTTCCACAAGGTCTCTGAGTTCCGGATCTTTTGTGCCTACTTCGATTGGTGTCATTTCCACCTCTCCCTTTGCTTCTTGCATGGGGGTGTTTTCATCTCTGATTTCTCCTTCCATCAGAGTTGTGCAACTTCCCTGTTTCTTCTGGTTATTTGGTTGGTTGGTGGGCTCGTTTGGTGTTTGTTCTCTGAATCCCTGAGATTTTGTTGTATCCTTATTGGATTTTTCCCCTTGATTGGTTTTATCTCATCCTTCCGGACCTCTGGGTTATTTCCTTCTTGGGATTTGCTCTGCTTTTTGTTGGCTCTGCTTCTGGGGTTTGGTTTAACAAACCCATCCTCATCCTGCTGTGGTTTGGGGTTTTTTGTTTCCTGTTTTTTATTAAGAGGGAATTCTCTAATCAAGTGACCATGTTAATGGCACCTTCTACATTGGAAGGGGATCTATTCATAATCAATGTTTTGGATCCATTCCTCATCCTTGAATTCGAGGCTTATGGCTTCTGGGAGTGCTCCCGACACATCAATCTCTATACATATTCTTGCGTAAGATGTGTATCTCCCTTTCAAAGTGGCTTCTGTGGTATTTATATATTTCCCCAGTTTATTCCCTACCGCTTCAAAAGTAGAGGGTAAATAGTAGTCTAAAGGTATGGAATAGAGTCTTAGCCAGACCTGTACCTTTTTGAAGGTCTCTTTTTCTGGGGAGAAATTCTCCTTCCATGGTTGTATGTACAGTGTTGCTGATGCATGGAAGTATGGCGCTCCTTCAAATACTCTATCTCTGTCTTCTAGGTTTATGAAGACTGTCGTGAAGAAACCTTTTGAGCCCAGATGGAGCTCCACTTCCCCATTTGGCTTCCAGTGATATTCGATCCAGTTGCGCAACATTCTTTCGGTGGGCCACAAGCCCATAAATTTGTGCCTTCATATGATCCCTATAGAGTTGCATTTGTGGATCCTCCAGTATCACCTTGGGTATTAGTGATGATTTGGGTTTGCACGGGTTGCGCCCTTCTGCCCGGTTGGTCTTCGCTATGTCTTGCGTCTCGTTCTAGGTTTCTTTGGCTTCCTCTTCCATGCATTCACTTTTTCCTTGGTTCCTTTCCTGACCTTTTCCTGGGTCAAATCCTGAGGTGCCTGTCATTGGTTCCTTGAAAAATATGCCCCTTGGCCCTTTCCCTCTGTCTACCACTACCTGTTTATATGAGGGGCTACCCTTACCCCCCCCCCCTTTGGTGCTCATGATTTCCTCTGCTATGGCCGCAACTGACAAAAACCCTAGGTTGTGGTTGCTCTGAAAAATTTGGTGTCGATTCTCACCTCCCACCCTTGATACTTTTTTTTGTCGGTTGATTACATCTTTATAATACCTTAATTTTGTTTTTTCCTCTAAATCTTTATCACATCACATTTTATCCTTAAATTTTGATTTGACGTTTTCTTTAATATTATATTTATTTTGCAAAATGGTGTCTTCCATGATTCCCCAATAGTTTAGCCAAGACCGAGCATCTTTATGCCATCCTCACTTGAGTCGATGGTGGTTATGACTCTATTTTGAAGAAATTTTAGGAAGCCTCTTGTCTTCCATGTTGTTTAACTTGTTCTTATACATTAGGTATCTAGTCATAGCCATTCTCTCAATGGGGGAGAGGCTTGTTTCTAAGAGGAGGATGGGAGAGGGTGTATTTCCTTTAATTTTGAGATTATAGGTTATAAAATTATTTTGTATTTGCTCTATCTTTCTCCAGGATTCATGAGAGATACTACAGCCCCAGACTTCACATCCATAAAGAATAACAAGTGTAACAAGAGTCTCAAAGAGGAGTTTCTTCTTATCCCAACTCCAAAGATAAATTGATTTACAATTGTTTTCAAGCCCATAATAATCTTTCCATCCCGCGATAATCCTTTTCTCAATGCTATAATTCCAATTGAACTTATGGTGAATATCAATTCCAAGATATTTGTATGAAGTCACTTCCTCCAAGTTTTTTTTGTCATATATGAAGGTATCATAAGGGATATTATTGGATTTAATAATCATGACCTTAGTCTTATCAACATTAACAGTCATACCCATATTGGAGAAAAAATCCTTGAGGATTCTTAATTGGTTTTCAAGATCATGGGGACTCCTTGCCATAAGAACGATAACATCGGCATAAAGAAGAAGATTGATGACTATACCAGTGAGAGTAGGGCCAACACAACCTGATGTTTCCAAGCAATCTTCTAACTTGTCAATGTATATGCCAAAAAGGGTAGGGGACAAGGGACAACCTTGTTTGACTCCAATATTGTAGTTAATCTCTTTTGACCAGCCCTCAGTGTTTTTAAACTTAGCAATAACATTCTCATACATCCTTATTGCAACAACCCTCAACTCGAGAGGCACTTTTATCTCTTCAAACCTATTTCAAAGGTTTTTCCTAGGAACCATGTTAAAAGGTTTTCTAAAGTCAACAAAACAACAAAAAATAATGGTTTTAGTATTGCGGAACTCCTCTGCAATGATCCTAAAGGTAAAAATATGGTCCACATTTGAATGATATCTCCTAAACCTGACCTGGCCTTTAACTCTTTTATCGTGACTTTCTATCCAAAGGCTAATCTTCTTTTCCAAAATAATTCCATAAAGCTTGGCTAAAATCAAGCTAATCAAAATGGTCTTATAATTAGAGGGAATGTTTCTATCCCCATTTTTAAAAATAGGAACAATGAGGCTTTGTGTCCAGGGTTTAGGGAAGCCCTTCTTGACTACTCAATTAAAGAGCTTGTGTATGTGAGGGATAAGGATTGGTCCTCCGATTTTAAAAATTTCATCTTGGTAGTCTTCAATGTCCTTAGCTTTCCCATTTGCAAGCCGCTTAACCCCGAAATCTATATCATCTAAAGAAAAAACTTCTTCCTTTGTAGGGACAATAGGAATGGTGTCCATGGAATTAGGGAACTTGTAAAGACTTTTAAGGTAGGAATTACAATACCTTAAGGGAATCCTATTATTTTATTTAGTATTGCATTTTAGAATTTGGCTTCAGAACTTCTTAGGATCTAGCTTATATAGTTGTGAAAGTTGTTCTTGCCTTTTATTGATATAGTATATTTTTTTCCTTTTAATTAGGGATTTGTACATATTGATCATATCGAGTTTTAAGGACTCATTAGAAGCATACCTAATGTATTTCCTAGAAATTTTACATTCTTTATCATACCAAGGGTTGGTCGTTCTATTATTCTTTTTATAGGACACCTCGAAAGAGAACTTGTTAATAGAAGTGGAAAGGGTAGTTGTAAAATTATGATAGAGTTCTTCAATGTTGTCCTTATAAGTTAGGAGATTTAATTTACTATTTAAATCCTTTAAGAAAATGTCAACTTTACTTTTGTCAAAGCGCAAATTCCTTTGATTATTAGAATTATCTTCAATGGTTCTCCTATGCATGGAAAAGTTTAGAGTTAGGGTTAAAGGTTTATGATTAGAGTCAAGCTCATGGTAATTTAAAAGTCAAAATTTGTTATTTGGTTGGAAAAGGGGATATCAGATATCACATAATCTACAACACTACTACCTAGCCCATGAATACAAGTCATCTGGTTGGAGTTTGTCCACTTCATTACTCCATTGCAAATTATTAGGTCTTGAGAGTTGCAGAGCTTGACCAACTCAATACCAAACAAATTCTCAATTAGGTCTTCAGAGCTTCTTTTGTAGCTATTAGATAAAACAAGGTCCTCATCTAGCATTAAAGGAGTATGGTTGGAGTCATTACTTAAAAGAGTAGCATATTTAGTTGCAGTCCTAGTATTAAAGTCTCCTAGAAGGAGGATATTACCTTCATTTTTCAAACTATAAATATCTTGTTCTAAATTATTATAGCGACAATTGTTATCTATATTGTTTTTCTTATAAAAAGTAGAATTAATAGGTGAAAATTAGCAAATTGCTATATACATCTTCTTAGCATTGGTGTCTGAAATTTCTATCCAAATGTACTGATTAAGAGGGTCAATCTTATGAAGTTGAATGTGAGGAGAAATTCTCTTTCTAATATAACAAGCTATGCCTCCTATCCCTCTACAGTGGGATTTTTTGTTCCATGTTGACCACAAGACAAATCCTTCCATGTTAGGGACCTTAGAGTCCTCATGCTCCCAAGTTTCAACTAGACAGATAATATCAATATCACTTGGGATCCAACTTATCATAGGACCTTTGCACCATGGAAATCCACGACAATTCCAAAAAAGGATCCTGAGTGTCCCAAATTCCTATTTATTATTATCCTTTTGGTCTCTATCCCTAACAATAGCTTTTCAATTTCTAATTATTGCCTATTTTCCTTCTTTCCTGGCTTCTTTTAACTTTTGAACTTCCTTCCTTAATTCAGCTTGGTTTTGGGAATGAGGTCTTCATTTATAAATATTCCTGGCCCTTTTAAGCTTGTAGATTTACTAAGTATGCTATATTTATGGTCATTACAACTTGCTTTGACATGAATCAACCTATCTTTATGAACAATTATTTTTCCTAGCCTCTTTGCTTCTATGAGGTAAGTTGTATCAAATTGTGATTTATTATATAATTATTCTTTTACTATTGCTAGTGTATCCTCCTCTTGTTGTTCTTTTATACCAAAAATTATGAGGTTCAAGGCTCTTTTGTTATGATCATGGTCCAATTTGATTAGCTTATTCATTTCCTCTTTGATGGGTTTGATATCCAATTTGTTTTCCATATTACTGAGGGTCAAATTGTTGGTTAGTTTTTCTTCTAGCTCTTTAATCCTATCTCTCAAGTTGTGATTTTCTTCAACCCCTCATTCTTGGGTTGATTTTTTATGTTTTTTCATTTCTTGAATCCTATCCTTCATTGTCTGCAATTCACTCTTGAACCCTAATAATCTATCCTCCATTTGAGTTTGAATGATATCTTTAATTTTTTTATCAATCATTGCCTCTAGCTCTATTTGGAGTTTTACATCTCTTTCTTCACTCCTTTTTTCTAATGTTTCTAACTCTATTTGGATTTTGGCATCTCTCTCTTCTCTTATTTTTTCTACTGATTCCATATAATCATAAAGGATATCTAGGGTGATTTTGGGGGGCCTCAACTCATTTCACATGTCCAATTTCTCAACCAGTTGAAGAAGCCAAAAATAATTTCCGAAAACTGCAGAGAAGTCTGGAGAAACTACAGAGATTATTCTGGGTAAAAAAAGGTAAAAACCAAACATAAGTATTATTCTCATTCAAAACTACAGATATATAATCTTAGAAATAAAATATCTCCTTCAAAAAAATAGATAAGTATTATTCCCGTTCAAAACCGCAGAGATATAATTTCAAAATAGTAGAGAAGTATTATTCCCGCAGAGAAATATTATTCCCCTTAAAAAAGAGATATAATAGTGTCTAATTTATATATAGTTTATATTAAAAAAAACTATATATTATTTATATATTTTATATATATAACAACTATATAAATTTTATATAAATTATATATATATGGGAGGCAGAGATGGGCTCTGTTGTTTCTCTTCATGCTGAGGCCCGTGGATGCAGTTAACTTTTCCGATCACTTCTTTCAAAAATGCCTCGGTAAGGATAGGAATTCTCCCTAGGTTCTCATTGTTTTTTCCCATAGTGGCTCGGGCTATTTTTCTTGGTCTCCACTTAATATGCAACTATGGTTACAACGATTGCGACAACACTGCATTTTTGACTTGTTTTCGGACATGGAACGACAAGAGTTAGCCATGGATAGGGAGCCAGAAAATGTTTCCTCACCACATATTTTGAGCAGGGTAGACCTTGGACTGGGGTTCCTGACATATGTTTTTTCACCACTCAGACAGGCACTGCTCTCCCCCCCCCC